>JASUAB010000045.1:0-261701 GCA_037013595.1 Dicorynia guianensis
GAATTCAGTTGAAATAAATAGAACACAAAATTCGAGGGCTTCCAGAGGAAATCCCGCTGCGATCAACGATAGTAGCCAGACATGAAAATTGAGTTATCGGATAATAATTGCCTACACCGTCAAAGAAGTTCACTGCACGTGCGAAAAGGGAGAGAGTCGGTCACGTGCACCTCAATCTGTCTCCGCCCACTCGTTTCTGCCTGACGGCCTTATTTAGAACTTTTTTTTGGTACAGACGCGAAACAGAAGATCGGCCCCTGCTGCAGTCCTCTTCTTTTGACACTGAGCGACATCTTGCCCAAGAAACCCCTTCAAGGATTGGTCGATGCGGCCTGGGTGGTGCTTCAGGTGCTACTCACAGGCAGTCGACGCTCTGGAATAGTTTTTTCGTAGGCTTGGAGCTGATTTCGGTCGCGAACCCTGCAACCTATCCCAGGACTCCGTAGCACGAATTCGAAGTGCAGACTTCATTTCAGCGAAGCAAGGGTATAATAGCCGGTTGTTCTTCGATCACTCGCAGCTCATTATCGTATCGAGCCATTTTATCCTTCATTTTTCAGCCATGGACATGGACGACGACATGCTCCCTCCACCGCCGCCGCCGCCACCACCACCTCCTCCTCCTCCACCTCCAGAGGAAGATGACATTTATCTTGGCCCTCCTCCTCCGCCACCTCCGACCAATGGAGTCAAAAGAAAGCGTGAAGCCGTGGTCAAGAAAACGCCTTTGAGCTTAGACGAGATAATCAAGAACAAGGAGAAGGACGAAGCAGCGAAAGCGAAGCCCCGCTTTCTGAGCAAAGCGCAGCGCGAAAAGATCAAGGAGGAGAAGCTTCAAAAAGAGCAGCTGGAGAAGGAGGCTCTCCTCAAAAAGATAGAGAAACCAACGGCTGTACCTGTGACGAGTGGTCGGCCCAATGGTGTAACGAATGGAAGCCATGCCGTCAATGGAAGTCACTCGCGCTCTGCATCGATTCCTACGGGCCCACGAGCGATGCGGCGCAACGAACAGGCGCATCCAGCCGCCACGACCAGGGACGAACGGAACCAGGTGAACGGAGGTAAGTCAAACGCGGCTGCGGACAAGAAACAGACGGAGGAAAACAAAGCGGCGGCGCTCAACCGCGAGAGATACATGGGTGCGTATCAGGCAGGGAGCAAATTCACGGTCAAAAAGCGAAAGAAGGCGGAGAAGAAGTTCAACTTTTCGTGGAACGCGGAAGAAGACACGTCGTTGGAATACAATCCTCTCTACCAGGCCCAAACCGAAGCGAGTTTCTTCGGTCGCGGCCGACTGGGAGGGCTGGCAGACGACCCGAATGCGGCTCAGAAATACGCGAGCGCGCTCGTGCGAGCGGATCGCCAAGCTGGGTCGGACCGTGCGCAGCTGATCATGGAGCTGGACAAGAAACGTCGCGAGGAGGGTCGCGGCGTGATCGACAAACACTGGAGCGAGAAGCATGTGGATGATATGACGGAACGCGATTACCGGATCATGAAGGAAGACTTTAAGATTTCCACCAGAGGCGGCCACATCCCCAATCCGCTACGTTCGTGGACCGAGTCGAGCTTGAGCGAGCGGTTGGTGGAACTGATCGGCATGAACGGCTACACGGATCCGTCGCCGGTGCAGCGCGCTGCCATCCCGTGTGCAATGGCTGGGCGTGACGTGTTGGCGGTCGCGCAGACTGGTTCCGGAAAGACGGCCAGCTTCGTCCTCCCTCTGCTGATGTACATTTTGAAGAAGAGAGAAGAGCGCGGCGGGAGGGGGCGGAATGAGTCACCGTATGCATTGATCTTGGTGCCAACTCGAGAGTTGGCTCAGCAGATCGAGGCCGAGTCAAACAAGTTCGCCGGGCCGCTCAACATCGGAACTGTGTGCGTCACAGGTGGTCACCACATCGAGAAGGATGTGTGGAACTTGAGGGGACTCGACGGATATCGTGATCGCGACTCCTGGACGTCTGGTGGACTGCATCGAACGGCGCGTGCTCGTACTGAGTGACACAAAGTACTTGGTGCTGGACGAAGCGGATCGCATGCTGGACATGGGTTTTGAAGAGTCTCTGAACAAGATCATCGGTTCGCTGAACATCAGCTCTCTCAAACCAGACAGCGAGGAGGCCGAGGACATGCAGCAACTGACCAGATACCTCGAGGACGGAGACCAATACCGCACGACGATGATGTACACGGCGACGATGCCTCCGATCGTCGAGAGGCTCTCGCGCACCTACCTGCGACGGCCGGCGATCGTGACGATTGCGTCCAACGAGGCGTCGGACACGATCGCTCAGTCCGTGGAGATGATCCAGGGCGAAGATCGACGCAAGAAGCGGTTGATGGAGATCTTGCACCACCGGCCGGCAGAACAGAGCAGCGTCATCGTTTTTTGTGAACGTCAAGAAAAGCTGCGATACGCTGGGCCGCGACCTCAAGCGTCACTTTGCGACGTCAATCTTGCATGGTGGCAAGACGCAGACGGAGCGCGAGGACGCCATCGAGGCGATGCGTGACGGGCGCTCCGAGGTGCTGTGCGCGACCGATGTGGCCGGCAGAGGTATCGACTTGCCAGACGTGGGCCTGGTGATCAACTTCAACATGCCGAACAATATCGACACGTACGTGCACAGGGTCGGTCGTACAGGCCGTGCCGGCAAGACAGGCTCGGCCATCACGTTTTTAGGCAACGAGGACGTGGACACGATGTACGACTTGCGGATGATGCTGCAGAAATCCTCGCTCTCCAAGGTGCCGGACGAGCTGAAGAAGCACGAGGCGGCACAGCAGAAGAAGGTCAGGGGCATGGGCGGGGCCAGCGGGCCCGGGGGGGCGGACATCACGCACTAGAGAGCGACACTCTTTTTTTTTGTGAAAGTAGAGACGACCGGTGTCGGTCCTGCAGGCTACCACAAACAAAGCATCGAGCCTGGGTGCCGTCTCAGAGATCGACAAAATGGACCGGCTCGTCCCTCCGGCGGGTCACCTTGAGCTCGAACACGTCGTATCGCTGGTAGCCGCCCACGACGTCGTGCAGCTGCTTCTGCGAAACGCACTCGCCCAGGTCGAAGCGGCAAAAGACCAACTTTTCTCGGCTGTCGTCGATCGAGTCCGAGTCCCTGCACGCGGGTCGCTGGCCGCGCTCCTCGCCTTGAACACCACCGCCGTCACCATCCGCGGTGCCGTCTACGTTGTTGTTGTCGTTGTTGGCGTCGTCGCCGCTGTCAAATGCGACCGTCCAGCAGTCGTGGATCTGCTTGCCGTCCGGGCCGAAGAAGGCAGTGTTGGACTGCGTACAGTTACGGAGCACTTCGAGGCGGCCGGGGTCCCGCTTGCCGACGGCGTCGCGCGTCCGGCCGTCCAGCACGCTGCTGACCAGCACGCCGAAGCACTTGGCCTCGAAGCAGTGCGCGGCGGTGCGGGTGAGGTTGGCGGCGCGATTGTCGTAGCCCTTGGCCGCGTCGGCTGCTGCGCCTGGCGGCGAGTGGTGCTCGGCCGTGGCGGCGCCAGCGCCGTGGCGCGTGGTCGGCCAGGCCGGCGGGAAGCTGGCGACATGGATCTGCTCGGCCTGGGCCATCAGCGCGTAGCGGGCCAGCGGGGTTGGTGTTCTCGCCGCAGATGAGGGCGCCCACGCGGCCGGCGCGCTCGACGCAGCAGACGCGGAGGCCGGCGCCGTCGCCGGGCGCCCACACCAGCTTCTCCCAGAACGTTGGTTGCAGTTTCTGTGTATTGGCGGCGGCGGGGGAGAAAAGAGAGGCAGAGGGTCAGCAGCTGCTTCCTTTCGCGGCTGTCTCTATCGACAGGCAAGACTCTCGTCTGGCTTCTGAGGCCTTACCCGGTGGTGCGCCAGCACCTGTCCGTCCTCCCCGATCAGGATGTTCGAGTTCCAGAGACAGGCGACGCTTGCGCGCGAGCGCTCGCTGAACCCCAGAGACAGCGCGACCCGGCGCCGACGGCAGGCCGCCCGCACCGCTGCAATCTCCGGCCCGTCCGCAAGCACGCTGGCGGCCACGTACGCGGCGAAGTCGGCGCGCGCATCGACGGGCGCCGCGACCGCCGCGAACAGCGGAAAGCCCGGCAGGAAGGCCTCGGGGAAGACGAGCAGGGCGGCGGGCGTGGGCGCGGCGGCGGCAGCGTCGATGGCGCGGGACAATCTTGCGCGTCGTCGCCGCGGCGTCCAGGTAGACGGGCGCCAGGTGAGCGGCGGCGACGGTGACGCTCTGCTGCGACGGCGGCGGATCCATTGGGAGGGGAGGCTTATGATCTTGTGCGATGAGATTTATATGTTATTTGTATTACGAATCTATGATATGCATTGCATGCATAAGAAATTATACACGCACAAGCGCCACATCACGCGGAGTCGCGTCCGCAACGAATACCGCGATATCTTCTAATACGCGTGCCTACCTCCGCTGCGAATGTATAGAGAGAGGGGTAGGTACACGGCTGGACCGCGTTGCGAGTCATGCAAAGTGGAGGGCCTGACGTATCGATTTCCTCTTTAGTTCTGATGGAAATCCTACCTGTCCTCAGAGTGCGCAGTCGCACGGTCGCGCTTGCTGCTTCACCCAGATTGGCGGACGATACGATACGTACTTGCAGCCGAGAGCCTGGTCGACTTCTTTTGTTATCGGGGGCTGTCATCGGGCCCGCCGTTCCAGCCTTCTTCCAAGCCGTGCTCGATGACTTGGCTTTTTTTGTTTTCATCTTGTGTCAATAGTTCGAAAGGCATTTGGAAGTTCTGATCTCTCCCCGACCGCTTGGTGTTGGCCAAGACAAACCCCGCGGTTGTGCCTGTCAGCGTCCAACTCTAAACTGACGTCCGTGATTCTCGTTGTGGACTCGATACCATCGCCATCGATAGGTCGTAAAACTCAGCTGTGATTGAAAGAGACGTCCAGGATGCTGTCTCTCGCACGTCTCGCGGCCTGTCTGCTTGTGTGCTCGTCGGCCTTGGTGCCGGTTGTGCATGGCAACACCAGCGAGCCCCAGAACGTTTTCGCGGAAGAGTTTGATCGCTTGGACTACGAAACTGAAGATCCTGTCACCTGGGCGCTCCGCCACAACAGAAATCTCCTTAACCTGCATCAGCACCTCGTCAACATCTCATCGATCACTGGCGACGAGAAAGAGGTCGGCGATTACCTGGTAGGCTATCTGGAGCGCCGCGGCTACAACGTCTACAAGCAATATGTCCACAATGAAAAAGACTATGGCGACAAGGAGCGCTTCAACATCTATGCCTACACCGGCTCCTCCAACGCCTCACGCGTCTTGCTGACCTCACACATCGACGTCGTCCCACCCTACTACCCGTGGAAATTCAAAAAGCCGCGTTCCTCCGACGGCCACTACGACATCTGGGGTCGTGGCTCTGCGGACGCTAAAGGATCTGTGGCCACCCAGATCATCGCGCTGGAGCAGCTGAGAGCCACAGGCGTCGCCGCAGACGGCGATGTGGCTTTGCTGTTCGTCGTGGGCGAGGAGACGGGCGGCGACGGCATGCGTGCCGCCAACGACCTCGGCCTCAGCTGGGATGCCGTCATCTTCGGCGAGCCGACCGAGAACCGCCTGGTTGCCGGCCACAAGGGCATGCGCTCCTTCACTCTCTACACACATGGCCGCGCCGCCCACTCCGGCTATCCCTGGCTGGGCGTCAGCGCCAACAGCATGCTGACTCGCGCCCTGTACGCCCTCGAGCGCGCCGCCTTGACCGAGCTGCCGACCAGCGACAAGTACGGCAACACCACCGTCAACATCGGGCGCATCCACGGCGGCAACGCCAACAACGTCGTCGCCGAAGACGCCTCCGCCGACATCTCCATCCGCATCGCCGCCGGCGAGCCCTCGGACGTCATGCGCATCCTGATCAAGGCCGTCGCCATCGAGCTCGACGCCTTCGACTTTAATGGCTTCGACGGCGTCGGCTGGGGCACCTCCATCGACTTCCAAGGCTACGGCCCCGTCAACTGCGACACCGACCTCGACGGCTTCGGCCACCCCATCACCGTCAACTACGGCACCGACGTGCCCAACCTGCGCGGCCGCCACAGCCGCTACCTGTACGGGCCCGGCGCCATCCTCGTCGCCCACTCGGACCACGAGCACGTCAGCGAGCGCGACCTGAACGGCGCCGTGCGCGGCTACAAGAAGATGGTGACGCAGCTGCCTGCAGCGCCGCGAGGGCTAGCGCCCCGCCGACAACGACGCACTTGACGCGCTGGACCTGTAGCACGCCGCGTAGTACGGTGGCCGGCTGGCGAGGCCGCTGGGCGGCGCCGCATCACGACACGGCACGACACGACACGATACGATACGTAGTATAGCAATAGCAATGGAGCAAAGGCAGACACGCGTCCGGCCATCGAGCAGCCGCTTTGTTGTGAACCGTGATCTGTGCGCTGCCGCCCGTGCGCGTGTGCCCCGCCCTCCCCCCCCGCCCCTCGCCCACCCCATCTCATCCCCCGTCCCTCACGACGGCTTCAGCACCGCGTACTTGCTCAGCCCGCTGACGTCCGCCGCCGCCTCGCGGTAGTGGTCCGGCTGGCGCTCCGCCGCCGCCGGCTGCGTCCGCCGCGGCAGGGGCGGCGGCGGGCCTGTGATGGCGGCGGGCGGCGGGCCAGCGCGGCCGCCGCCGTCGTTGTCGTCGTCGTCATCGAGCAGCGACCGCTGCGCCGCCTGCCGCCGCGGCGCCGGCGGCGCGGGCGGCGTCGACGCTTGAGCCTGGGCCCGCGCGCCGCCGGGCTGCCCCGCCGCCGCGCCGTGACGCGGCGGCAGCGACGGCGGCCTGCTGTCGGCGCCGCCGGACACGTTGCGCGGCGCCGCCGGGCCCGCGAGCTCCGGCTTCTTGGACGGGATCGGCGGCGGCGCGGGCTTCCGGGCGACCGCGCTGCCGCCCGCCGCAGCAGGGCCCCCCTCTGTAGTGCGGCGGCGGCGGCGGCGGCAGCGGCAGCGGCGTGGACGCGCTGGTCTGGCTCTGCGCAGCCGACGCGGGCGCCACGACCCACTCGGGCCGGTCCGACGCCGTCCACGGATTAGATGGCCGGCCGGGGTTCGGGATGGCGCCCTGCGTCGGCGGCCGCACCGTCGCGCGCGTCGGCAGGCCCTGGTCGAGCCACCACTTGCGCTTGTCGGAGCTGGGCGGCGGCAGCCCGCCCCGCTTGTCGCCGATCTCGCCGCCCAGCAGGTCCTCGTCCTCGCTCTCGCTGACGGCCAGGCCGTCGCGGGCTTTGCCGGCCGCCGCGGCCCGCTGGGCGTACAGCTGCCGGCTGAGCGCGTCGCGCAGCTTCTCGTCGATCACGCTGACCGTCACGCTGAACGTCGCGTACACGGGCCGGTGGTCGGAGAAGCGCAGGCCCTGGGCGCAGCGGTAGACGTGCTGGACGACCCGGCTGCCGCGGCCCTCCTTGTAGAGGATGCGGTCGGTCCAGGCGGGGGATGCGCATCTTCTCGCTCGAGTCGTACGTGTCCGCCCCGACGTCGTACTTGTACGTGGGCGGGGAACGTGATCTTGCCCTCGCTGTAGTGATTGAAGGTCAAGCCGGCCACCATCTGCAGGTTCAGCTGGTCGTTCTCGAACAGCGTCGCAAAGTCCCCGCGGAACGCCAGCCCCGTCGCCCGCTCGTGGCTGAGGCCGATCCTGTAGTTAAAGTCCCCCAGCCAGAACACCGCGTCGTGCCCGTCGATCGTCTGGCCCCGCTGGAACCTCAGCCCGTTGCTGATCGTCCAGTAGTCGCGGTTGCGCTCGTCGTAGTTGCCGAACCCTGCCGCCAGATGCGCCGTCACGAAGCAGACAGACGTCGACGCCACGTCCATCCTGATCGCGACCGCGCCTTTGTTGCCCGCGATGCCCGACATGCCGGTCTGCCGTCGATGAGAGCGTCAGTTTCCCCACGTTCCCTTTTTCTGAGAGAGAGAGTCGCTCGTGTCGCTTACCTTTTTGATAGCCCCTTCGACGTTCTTGATGCTGTTCAGAAGCGTCACTTTCACAAAAATAGACAGCGAGGCCCCGACTAGCTGTCCGCCTCGAAGCAGCACGTATTCCTCCACTCCCTTTTCCCTCGCAGCTGAATTCAGTGTCTTCTTCACAAGCTTCTCCCATTCCCGCCTTCTCGTCGGCTCCGTAGACATGATCTGTTGCGGACTGAGCTCGACGATCTCCTGGAAACCGACCGCCACCACGTCTGGCGGCGGCTGCTCCCGAGACCAAGGTTGGCAAAGCCACGGGGACAGATCCTCGCCGAGTCCTTTCGTCCTGCCGTTGAGATTGAGTGTGCCCGTCCAGATCCGAATATCCTTCTTCGAGGAATATTCCGAGTATCTGTCCATGCGGTTAGTGATGCCATGACCAGTCGCCAGATTGAATTAGCTTGCTTGCCTCTTGTTGAGCTCATTGACAACGTAGTCGTTGACCGGATCGTACAGGTATACTGGCGCTTGGCCTATCAGCCGGCCCAACAGCATGTCCATAGTCTCCTGTCTGCCCTTGTCGGCAAAGTTGTTGATGTACAGGCGAGTGGCGCTTTTCCTGGCGTCAGCCAGAGCACCTGCCAGTGACATTTTGCCATGCCTCGTGAACGAGGTCTTGAGCGCGCCCGTTCCAGCGTAGATTTTGGACAGAGCCTGTTTATCGCTGCAGTTAGTACGTACAAGACTTGCGGCAAAGGAAGAGAGAGCACTTGCATCGCCGTTGTCTGCCCATAAGCTCCCGTGCCGCGCGATCACGTCTGGATTCAATCTTTCTGCCCGGTGATCCAGAAACATGTCGAATGCCAGCTGGCTTATTATCGTCTGCACCAGATTCGTGCGGTCTAAGCAATCCAAGCAGTTGGTGCGAAAGACGCCTTGCTGCTGAAGTACCGTAACATTCCGGCGAATCGTCACCTCTCCCGCTACTGCGCCTGCGCCCTTGGCCTGTTCCTCGGATGTCTCGGCCAGGCAGTACCCAAACCCTTCGGCAGAATCCCCGATCTGTGTCCTGATCATACTTGCTGCTTCGTATCCACCGGGGACCTTGGTTTCTGCATTGAAGTCATAGTCTGTCTCTCTCAGTAAGGCATGCCCGGAGCCGTCCTGGTCGGCGCCTTCTCTGTTGTTGAGGGAAGAGTGTCCGACGTGGCTCCGATAACGATTGGAGAGCTCAACCTCGCCCGGCTTGTCTTTGCTCAACAGATTGACTATGTGCACGAGTCCGTACTTCAGCTCAAGCTCCTCGAAGTGCTTGTCGAACGCGGGCTGAGTGGCCTGCGGAGAGCGAGTGATCTGAATCTTCTGTTGGCCGGGGATGAGACCAGGGGCTTGCTCCCAGAACATCGGGATCGATCCTCTGATCTGAACATAGGAAAAGCAAATGCCGGCCGGACTCCAAAATACAGTTTCGGTCTCAACGAAATTGGCGACGTTCCCGTCATCGTCAATGCCTCTAGCATTGAAGCGGGTGCCCGCTCGCCTGCACGAGAGACGAGAGATCAGCGTCAGCGTCGAAGGCAGTCCGGTCTGACTGGAGCGCGCAGGCGAAGAAGCTGCGGGGATGGGCATCGTTAAAGCGAATCCACGGATGGCGGACGTGAGCAGTCGCGTCGAATCAAGAATCTGCCTCTCGTGACTAGACAAGCGGCTGCGGAAATCGACAAGCGGCTTGATCATGTACGAGTTCCAAAGGACGCCTCGGTCGAAGGAATCAAACTTGAACGTGTCTGCGTTTTCGGTTCTGTGCCAGAGGGTTAGCTCAGGAAGACCTGATCTGTAGTGTCCGAGATGACCAACCTGTTCTGAAGGCGGTTTGTTATATCAAAGTCAACGCTGTAGTAGAAACTACCGCCGCTCAGAAGCTTGCGCAATGCCAGACATGGATGCTCGACGGGAGCTGCGTCCCTGCGAGCGTTTTGCGAGTCAAGCTCGTACCCGTCTTCGTCTAATGAGTCCGTTGCGTAGTTGTTGATGCTGTCCTGCAGGATCTGGTCGTGATGTGCGTTATTGAGACAATCTGGACGCGGTCAGTATCACGTGGATTGTGGCCAACGATGGAGCTGACGCACGAAAATCAACCGCCAATATCTTTTGAATCGTCTGCCCAGGCTGGACTGTCGCTGCACGAGTCGTGCCGCTGACGACGCACAGAAATACATCGTTGTCGACGGTTATGAGACCCAGAGTGCCATGGACGCTGTAACTCAGAGTCCGATATTCGCGCAGGTCCACAGAGTTCCCGTCAGCCAACTCGACGATGCATCGTGGACCGCCCGACCCTGCGGGCTGCGAATTTAGGCTGGTCGTTGATGCGTTAGGATTATTGTTTGAAGACGTTGACGATGCGGCCTGCCTGAATATGAGGACATGGGTATCCGTGGCGAGGGCGATGGCCCGGCTGGGACGCTCCCTCAATAGCACGCGGGCCGCCATAGTCGCGGAGGAGGAATGCTGCACAAAGATCGTGGGTCGATCTCCTCTATCATTTCAGCGTTCAGGAAGGAGTTGAGAATGACGACGAAATTTCTGGTCGAAGCTGGAAATAGGTGCGGTGTGTTCTACGCCGCCATGAGTTGACAGCGTTTGATGGGGGGCGGCTGTGAGGCTGCTTCCGGCTCGATCACCTTTTTCTTTTTGGATTTCTGTGTAGCCTAACCTTTCACAAATATCGACCGACTTTGATTCAATTTTCAGTGTACTATCTAAATCACATGCAGCAGTGTGGAGTACTGCGCAACAGGTGACTCCGGTATAGTCAGAAGAAGGTTCAGGCACGTGCTCAAGTCTTCCCAGGCCTGGAGATCTTGTGCGCAAACAGAGGAGTGGGTGACGAGAAGCTTTTATTTTTTGTAGTAGAAGTTAAAAAGAACACTACCGAGAAAGTAGTCCAAAAGAAAATCCCACTATTTAATACATGGCTCGGAACAAGTAAGGCATTCTGGTACAAGGCTGACTGCGACACAGTTCACCTGTAGTAGTAGCGCTTTCGCCTTCTGCCATCCTCATCAATGATGACGCTCTCCTCACGCAACTCAAGCGATCGAGATGTGTCGCGATCACGAACCGCCTCGCTCGCAGTCGACGTGCGAGCGGACAAGTCTTGAACGATTATCGGCGCAGGTGGTCGGCGAGAAGAGTGCCTGCCGGACTTGTGTGACGAACGTGATGCCGACCTGTTCTTGCCTTGTCGAGCATGTGACGAGTTGGTAGATGCTTGCGCATGTTGGCTTTGGGTATCATTCGTGTTAGGCTCCAGGTTTCTGGCTTCCTCAAGGATGACGTTTAAAGGTAGTTGGCTGGCAGTGGTCGACCGAGCTTGAGTCGCGGAATCCTCACTACCGGAGACAGACATGGCTGACGCAGGTTGGTAATTCGTGGCCCGACTGAAGGCGGACGCTGCCGGTGTTGGTGTGATGGGTATATCGTGAGGACTTTCGATCTCGGTACGTGGAGGAGAAGGGGGAGGTGGAGGTATCCGGCTTGAAGTCCTGCGCCTTGACGACCGGCGCTTCAATTGCCGTTCATCGTCTACAAACGTCCGCGACGGTGGCTCGGGGGCTGGGACCTGGCTTCGTTGCAATCGCTGAAGCGGCTCGTCATCGGACGAGGACGAAGACGAATAGTAGGTTTCCACCTCCTCGTACGAGTCCTCATCATAGTAACTCTGTGTTATCCGTGGTCGCTGGGAAGACTTGGGATGAGAGGAAGCGAACTTTGCGACGCTGCTCGAATGTGAGGATGATACAACAGAGCGCGCCGGGGGCGTGCGCGGTTCTAGGTAGGCAGTATATCTTCTGGGGGCTGGCTCGATCGTTTCGTGGCGCCAGCTTCCGTCCACCTCTGAACGTCTGCGAAATTGACCGTTTGGGTCTTTGATCAAGTAAAGCTTGGGGAGGCACATGTCTGCAGTAATGTTTGCTTGTGCTACGGAGGTCGTTGGCCGGCCGGCTGCCCATCAGGCCAAACGGCCTGGGCGAAGGCCGGTTTATCTACACGCTCGAGTGCCATTACGACGTGACGTGGCCGTCGCTGTTGATTACAATACATGCCGTCCGTCCCTATACGCAAGGCTGAGTCAAGTGGCACGTTTGAAACCGGTCACTGCATCACAAGACGAAAAACGCCCGACCACTCCGCCATCGTGGGCTGCCGCACCAGCCACTGCGATCATGCGCCGCTACCATCCGACATGTCCAGATGCAGCTAATATCAACCTTTGGGGCAAGACAACCGTTGATCCCGCATCCGCCGATCTAAAAGTGGACATGACCGTCAGCCCGCCCTGAGGCGCAGCCGTTTGCCTGCCGCCACATTGACTGGTCCCAAGATCTTTTGATGCCGAGGCCACGCCATGCCATTGAAGCCCTACGAGTGTCAGCGGCGACGGAAATGGATTATATCCACGGAGCCGCACAAAAGAAACCGTGCCGTTAATCAGCACGGTTCTAGACCGTGAGCGGGATTGCACTACCGATAGAGTACGTAGAGGTATTCGAGTATGATTGTCAACCTCAGGCAAGATAGATCCTTACCTTACGTAAGTATCGTACCTGCCTCAATGATTACATGAGCGCAGACAGGGTAGATACCTCACATGAGGCAGGTACCTACCGCATTGGCGGGGTGACATTACGTTAGTTACGTAATTCTGCTGCAGTCGCGTCTCTTTTGCCAAAAAGTTATCTCGCGTCTGTCTCGATCATCGCTTTCTACAAACTCGAGCGCCATGAGCCGTATCTCAGATAGCGTGGAGATCAATGCTGCTTATGCGTCCGGTGACCAATACGGATCCATTACTTCGCCCTTGGATCAGCTGCATAAGTTCTGCTCGGAGATCAAAGAGCTAACTGCCAAATCCGCTGGATCACGACCTGCAAAACGTCAAAAATTATCACACGAGCACGACGGCGATCCGCTTGACGAAGATGCTGTGTGTGTTGCCGACATCCAATTGTCCATAGTATGTATCGCGGTTTCGTTAGATCGCCATTCCAGCCTCTGACTTGGGCCGTTCCATCTAGACCAATCGAAATGAGCAGCCAGCTACCTTTACCGAATCCCTTACTTGCGCCAATCTCGACATCCTCGTCCGACCTTCGGGCGCCGAGACTTGGGGCCGACTATCCTCTGAAACACGAGCGTTGCCCGAGCCCCGCGCATTTGACTTGAAACTCGCACATCCATCCCTCCGACAGCGCCATGACCTCGTCTTGACATCGGTGTCTGCCGTGGGCAACAAGAACGTTTTTCGCCATCTATGCCACGCCGCGAATCTCCTCCACAACCAGATTGACGGAGTCTGGTCTGAAGTCTCACTGCACTTCAGCGTGAAAGACACGACTGAGTTACGAGTGCGAATCAAATGGGCTCTCGACCGAGTCGTCGCTACGGGGGCGGGGGCAAAGCGACTGTGGGTGATCGATCATATTCTGGAAGATTACTTCCCACAACAATGCAACCCGGATCGCGGATGGAGCTCTGCTCAAGATTTCTACGAAAATGTCTACACTCCCCAAGTCGGCGCTGACAAGCCCAACATCCCCGATACATTGCATAACACCCGTTTCTTCCCCTTCCAGAAGCGAACCATCGACTGGCTCATCCGCAGGGAGCATTCTGTCCGCCTTGCGACCGGCCTCCTGGAACCCCTGACTCAGCCGACTTCCGACCCGATTCCTCTTTCCTTTTCGCAATTCGAAGACGCCGATGGACGCTCTGTCCAATTAAGTCGCCTCTTGAGATACTTTCGTTCTGAGCATGGCGAACCTTCGTCTCTATCCACGCTAAGAGGGGGAATTCTAGCTGAGGAGATGGGCCTGGGCAAAACGGTGGAGCTTTTGGGTCTTATAGTCTGGCACTCCAAGAAGGGCAGTCCACATGCGCGACCTGTTGGTCGGAAAAATCGTGCGGTCGAGGCGCCCGTTGAGTCTGGTGCAACGTTGGTGGTCTGCCCAGACCACATCCTCGGTCAATGGGAGGACGAAGTGATGAAGCACGCACCCTTCCTCAGCACATTGACTTATCCTGGCATGAAAAGTATCGCTGATGGGGCAGAGGGTGCTTACCTGGAGAAGTTGGCGATGCAGGACATCGTCTTCACCACCTACAATGTGCTCAGATCGGAATTGCATTTCGCCCACGAGGATTCGAGCCGGTCGCGAAGGATGCCCCGAGCTTACGAGAGGAAAACGTCGCCTCTGGTTTCGATGGAATGGTGGCGCGTCTGCATCGATGAAGCACAGATGATCGAGAGTGGAGTCAGCAACGCGGCGCAAGTGGCCAACCTCATTCCTCGAATCAACGCATGGGCGATTAGTGGTACACCGATGAGACGAAACCTCGATGATCTGCGCGGTCTGCTTTGGTTCTTGCGACTGCAGCCGTTCTCCATCGCACCAGTCTTCAAGCACATGACAAGTGACTTCCCACAACTCTTCAATCAGCTCTTCCACACGATCGCGCTGCGACATTCCAAGAAGCAGGTCTACAGGGAGCTCCAGATTCCGCCGCAAGCGCGCGTCACAGTGACCATACCCTTTACCGCTGTCGAGGAGCAATACTACGACCGCTTGTTCCGTCAAATGTGCGATGACTGCGGCTTCGGGGCGGACGGCAGCCCAGCAAACCCGAGTGACGCGAGCTGGGACCCTCAGTCAGCTCGAAGCCTCTCGAAGATGCGCACATGGCTCTCTCGTCTCCGACAGATCTGCCTGCACCCTGAAGTCGGCTTCCGTACCCGGCCTGACTTCTTCAAAGCCCACCGGCATGGGCCCATGAAGACGGTCAACGACATGCTCGTGATGATGATCGAACAGAATGAGAGTACGTTGCGATCGGTAGAGCGAGAGAGCATTCTCCTTCAGCTGATCCAAGGCCACATCGTGTATTTCGGTAAGAAGTTTCAAGACGCCCTGGCCATCTACGTCGGGGCTTTGAGGTGCGCCAGCATCGCAGTCGGAGAGTTGCGCGTGGAGTTGGCAGAAGCTCGGGGAGCGAATGGTGCAGCAGATCAAGAAGAGGAACAAGAAAGCGAGGAGGACGAGGCGCTCATGGGAGCATATCCGAGCGAGAAGCACGAACGGGATTCGGGAGCTAACGGCGGCCATGGGCGCGAGAAGGTGCAAGTGCACAGAGCGAGACTTCGCGCGGCGCTCGAAACGGAGCACAAATGCCAATTCTTCGTCGGAACCGCATACTACCAGATCAAAAGCGATCCTGAAGTCACGACGGAAGGATCTGACGAGTTCAGAAGCCTAGAAGAGCAAGAAAATGAGGCGTATGAGAAAGCCAAGCAGATTCGACGGGAGATCTTGTCAGGCATTCTGAAGCGCTTCCAAGGCATGGTCCGAATGATGGAGGAGCCAGAGGCATCAAGCGCAGACGTGGTCCCGAATTTGGCGTTACCTGATTCGCCCGAGGGACTGGAGTCGGGACGGATGGGCGACAAGATCGCGGATCTGGCGAGAGTCCTGGAAGGCCAAGGCCGGCTGCTGGAGTCATGGAGATTGCGGATGAAAGGCCTGCTGGCGGCCAAGCTGCTGGACCAGGACGATGAGGCGGAGTTGACGGGTGAGGAGTACGAAAACACGACTAAACAGCAAGACGAGCAGTATGTCTGGCTCTCGCTGCTGCGGACTGCGATAACAGACCGACAGTTTTACATCACTGGCATCTTCAACAGATTGATCGAGCACGAGAACGAGGTGTCGCTCAAGCAGGCGTCTCAAGGGGAGGGCCACGCTCCCGAGCTGATGAAAACAGGACTGGAGGAACGCGAACAGTACAAGCCGGTGCCTGAAGACGAGCCGGCGACGTTCCGGAGTCTGATGGCGGAGGTGCGGTCGGCACTGACGAGTGTGCGTGTGCACGAGCGGCTAGCAGAAGCACATATGCTGGAGTCACAGCTGGCGCATCTGCAGAGCCAAGTCGGCAAGCAACAGAAAGCGTTGAGCAAGTTGGAAAAAGAGCTCGATCTGTTTCGGAACATAGTCAACGTGCGGCTCGAGTTCTACAAGCAGCTCCAAGACCTCTCGGACGGTGTGGCGCCGTGGCAAGAGGAGACCAGCGAGGAAGTCGACGGGCAAGCGCTGGAGCAGCATCGGAAATCGCAGCAGAGACATGAGCAGGCTCTAGCGTCCTGTCTGACCAGACGACGGTTCCTGCAGTATCTCAGAGCGCAGGTCGAAGGCGAAGGCGTCACTCAGGAGTGCATCATCTGCCGATCAACGATGGAGAGGGGTGTGCTCACTACGTGCGGGCATCTGTACTGCAGGGACTGCTTGATCCTGTGGTTCCGACAACACAGGACTTGCCCGACGTGCAAGCGGCACCTGAGTCCGAACCATGACCTCCATGAGTTCGTGGTCAAGCCTCGCCAGGTGCAGATCGAGCACGAAGGGAGCACAGCAGCAGCAGCAGCAGCAGCATCAGCAGCAGCAGCGGAGGAGTCTCCTGATGCGTCAGCGGAAGCGTCCAAGAGCTCGGGTGAGCCAGGAGGAGGTCAAAGCGTGGAGTCGAGTTTTGCCGAAGGCATCGACAAGCAAACAATGAACGAGATCAACACGGTGGAGCTGAAGGGCAGATCGCTGGGCACCAAGGTGGACACAATCGTCCGTCATCTCAAGTGGATCCAGGTGACGGATCCAGGTGCCAAGTCGGTGATTTTCTCGCAATACAGCCATTTCCTGAACATCCTGGCTGCGGCGCTGCAGGCCTACCAGATTGGCTTCGTGGACATTCAGCAGCCCAAGGGCATCTCGGACTTCCAGTCCAAGGCGGGAACGGTGTGCTTCTTGCTGCACGCAAAAGCGAATGCTTCCGGCCTGAACCTGGTGAACGCGTGCCACGTTCTCATCTGCGAGCCTCTGCTGAACGCAGCGCTCGAGTTGCAAGCCACGGCGCGTGTCCACAGGATCGGGCAAACGCGTCGCACGACGGTTTGGACATACGTGGTCAAGGACACGGTCGAAGAAGCAGTGTTTGACGTTGCCTCGGCTCGCCGCACAGCCCTGATGCGCCGCGTCAAGTCGTCGTCTTCGTCGGTGGTGCACGGTGGCCAGCCGGGTGGGCAGAAGGAGGGCGGCAGCGGGAAGGACAAAGGGAAGAGCTCGGCTGGGAATCTGTCTGAAGTGGACGTGATCGACCAGGCGGACATGCTGGAGATGGAGAGAACGTCGATCGCGAAGCTGATGACCGAGCGCGCGGGCGAGTTCATAGATGATGCAGATCTATGGAGCTGTCTCTTCAACGTGCCTCAGCAAGCGCGAGGCAGCCCACAATCGAGCATTTTGGGCCCGGAGCTCAAGCCATCCGAAGGAAGAGACAGTCTGGACAGGCCCAGTCCAGCCGTCGTTGGCCGGCTGGTCGATCGCGAGGCGAGGGCTGCCGCCGCCGAGAGCCGTCGACCCGATATCGAGCTGGTCGATAAGACGTAGATGATGAGACGTTGCGAATATCAGAGACAGCCTCGACAATCCTCACCGTGTTTTGCCGACTACTGAGCCGCCTGTGCCTCACCAACACCCGACTTCGCCGCGCTTTCCAGTTGAGGCCACGACCTCATCTCATCTCATCCCATCCAAGCCCGCCAGCCAGCCATCCCCAAAAGAAAGATTCTTTCCCACATATGAGCAGCGCAAAAACCGATGCTCCACACAACATTCTCACATGTACCGGCTGAAACGCGTGGGGCACCTTCGTGCTGCCGCAAAACGCTCCCTAAAAGGCAATATATCGAGCGGCTTGGCATTGGATCTGGCTCTGTGAATCCCACTCTTACTCCTCTCGCTTCACGGAGCGATCCATTCTGGCCTGACCAATCATGGCTGCTGCTCAGTACAGCGACAGCAGCTAGTACGCGACCAGAGCGTCACCACAATGGACGATCTCACCAGTACTATTAAATGGACGGCCGAGCTGCTGCTTTGTGACCGGCCTCTGTTCACCGTGGCCGCTCCTGTCCTTTCGAAATCGCTATATATCCGTCCAAGACCCTCACTGGAACTCTAGCAAAAGACAACGACATGTCGCAAAAACCATCCTCGTCCGAGTTCACCAGCTTCGTGGACCGTTTCGACGCCGACTCATTCCAATCCGAGGCTGACCGCTACCGCGCAAAGAATGCCGCCGAGAGGCTACTGTTGAGGCTTGAGACGAACTGGGAGTCGATTGTCCGATATGTCTGGGCCAATGTCAGTGCAGCGGCCCGGTCGGCGTGTGATGAATCCAACGACCAAATCGTATGAGCTGCTGACTCGAACCCTCGCGACTGCACCATCTAGACCTCCGTCAATGCCGCTCTGACCGTTTTCGTATCATTGGGCATCTTCGAAAAGTGGAAAGCAGCAGGAGGGCAGCCCATGACGGCCGAGCAGCTCGCAAAGCTCGGCGCCGCCGACCCCATCCTGATACGTAAGTACAGAGTCGGCTTGTGAAAGCACGACGCCGTACCGAGCTGACCTTTGCTGCGCAACATCCAAGATCGTTTCTTGCGCCTCTTCGAGAGCACACATATCCTTGAGGTTGACGAGCGCGGTGCTTACACAATGACCAAATTCGCTGCCGCCCTGGCCGAGCCGGGCTACAGCCACAGCTTCAACCACTTTGAGAATCTGCAAAACCCGGGCATGGCCAATCTGCCCCTTTACTTGAAGGACAACAAGTACCAGAATCCCACCGACATAAACACCTGCAACTGGTCTCACATGACAAAGTCCCAAGACACCCCCTTCGACACCATGGCCAAGCGCGACGACGTCCAGACCTCCTTCAACCAGGTCATGGCCCTGTTCGCCAGCTGCAAGCCGCCCTGGGTCGACATCTACCCGACCGAGACGCTGCTCAAGCACTTCGACCCGGCCCGCGCCCTCGTCGTCGACATCGGCGGCGGCCTCGGCCACGACCTCGAGCGCTTCCGCGCCCGCCACCCGGACCTGCCCGCCGGCAGCCTGGTGCTGCAGGACCTCAAGGAGTGCACCGACGTCGCCCGCCGCTCCGCCAAGCCGCCCGTGCTGGTCATGCAGCACGACATGTTCACCGAGCAGCCCGTCAAGGGCGCCCGCGCCTACTACATGCACACCGTCATCCACGACTGGCCCGACGACCGCGCCGTCCAGGTGCTGCAGCGCCAGGCCGCCGCCATGGACAGCGCCTACTCGAGCCTGCTGCTGCACGAGTGCGTGCTCACGGACCATGGCAACCACGCCTTTGCGGCCACGTCCGACATCACCGTAAGTGCAAGTGCCCGCGCACGTGCTCACGCCCGCGCTCGCCCCCGCGCCCGCCGCCGCCGCCTCCATTGCTGACCCCTGCCCTAGATGATGATGGCCTTCTCGGCCGCCGAGCGCACCCGCGCCGCCTGGGCCGCGCTGCTGGCGCGCGCCGGCCTGCGCGTCGCGCGCGTGTGGCCGAGCGCGAGCGGGCCCGAGAGCGTGATCGAGGCGGTGCTGGCGTGAGGGCGGCCCGCCAGGGCTTGCGCGGGCTCGATCGCGGAACAACGGACGCACAGACGGAGCGAGGGCGCCCGCAGACCTTTGGGCGGCCGCTGCAGCGCAGCGATTGTGTTTATAGTGTTTCAAATTTTCACGGTCTCGCGTCGCCGGAGCGCGGCCGCGCCATCCAGCCAGTGATGCCTTTACTCGAGGCACTCGACGTGCGTTTTGTACATACATACATACATACATACACGCAAAAACTAAAACAACATACACACGCGGCGCCCCCCCCCCCCCCCCAGCCTAGCCGCGCGTCGTGCGCCGCTCCTCGCTCCGCCGCTTGGCCCGCACCTCGGCCTTGCGCCGCTCGCCGCCGTCCACCTTGTGGCCGCGGCGCTGCTCCCACAGGCCCTCCTTGACGCGGATGACGGCGGCGGTGCCGCGGGAGCCCTGGAGGTGCTCGACGTGGGCGCCGTGCAGGCCGGTGGTGGTCGTGTAGCGGACGCCCATGATCGGGGCGGAGGCGTGGATCTCGGCGGAGGTCAGAGGCGGGTAACAGGGGGAGGCATGGGCGGACTGGCTGGACAGGTCGTCTGTGCTCTCGGACACTGCAGCTTCAGCTTCTGTCGGCTGTGCTTGCGTGTCCGTTGGCGGTGCTGCTGGTGCTGCCGCTGCTGCTGCTGTTGTCGCCGCCTCTGTTTCCTCTGCAGCTTCTTGGCCGGGCACGTTCAGCACGACCCGCGTCATCCCAGACGAGAGGTTGATGGTGGAGGGAGCGGCCTGAGAAGGATCGCTGTCGGAAGGCGACACCAGTCTTGACTCGTCGTAAAACCGGCCGAACTTTGCTTTGCGCACCCGTCTATCAGTCTCTCCCCCCTTCTCAACCTCCGCGACGCGAAGCTCGACGGCACCGTCCGGCCGCACGTGAGTCGCGTCTCCCGCAATGCCCCATTCGCCTCTCCGAAAGCGATCTCTCCACCGGAGAAGATAACGTCTCGTACGTGCTGGCTCGACCCCCAAATCGCGTAACTGTGGTGACGTGAGTTTGAACAAGGTCGACCAGTCCTCGATCTTGGAAGCATGCTGCGAGAGTTGACGACCGATCAGAGTCAGGAAGGTCTGCACGTCGGGCACGAATGCAGTCGGCGCGGGAGGTGTCTTTCGTGTGAGCCGGCCATGCAATTGACGGCGTTGTTGCTGTGACGCTGGATGTTGCGGTCGAGGTTGGTGTCGTGAACGTTGAGATGGGAGGTTGTTTGACTGTCGTGCTATTATGCTGGCTGAAGTGTGGATACTGGTCTTGGGGGTGACGGCGGCCTTGATGGATGAGCTCGCCAAGAGACACGCCGTCTTCGTACCAAACATTTTCGATAAAGTCGACGGACGGATGAGCTTGCAGAAGTGAACAGATGCGTCTTGGTATGAAATAAGAGATACTTGTACAGATTCTGAGAGAAAAGAAGGTATCGAACGCCGAAACGAAGGGACCGCTCCAGCCCGCGAAATGCTGCTATCTAGCACGCAAGTACATGGCAATGATGGATGTGTTTGGGTATTGCGTTCAACTATTAAGCGTCTTGAAAATTGATCTGCCAGGAGAGGTCGACAAGCCCGGGAGCCTGACTCGATTTTCTGGTGGACTATATCTACGTATGTCTAGATATGTAGGTCTTTAGGGTTAGATGAGTGGCACGCAATAAAGCGCCTTTGACGTGTCTGGCGCGGTCGATATATGGCAAATACGCGGGCAACACGTGCCTCGACTTGGAAGATGAAGAAGTCCCACAAATATTCCCCAAACATACGTAGAGCTTCTCCGAATGCGTTGAGCTTGAAGCTAAGCTCTGCTTCTCCTCCTCCTGGCGCGATCCTCCCGAGCTGCAGACCTCCGAAGAGATGACTTCGCCTTTAGCAACAGGCAGCCCAAGCGTTACGAGCCCCAATAAAGCAAAGCCAAGATCAGTGCTCAACCTTCGAGGCGTTGCGAGTCCTGTCAATTCCATTGCTTCGTCCGCGAGCTCGTCGAGACAGGCCTTGCATGAAGTGCCTGATCTGGCAGAGAAGCTGGACGAGGAGATCGACAAGAAATACCAAAAGGGCAAGCTCTTAGGCGAGGGAACGTATGCATTCGTGTACCGAGCGCACCTGACCAGCGATCCGACGCAAGTGTTTGCGCTCAAGAAGATCAAGGTCAAGACGGAGTTCAAGGACGGACTGAACATGGACGCGATCCGAGAGATCAAATTCCTGCAAGAGCTGGCGCACCCCAACGTCATTCGCCTCCACGACGTGTTCGGGGGCCAATCAAACATGAACCTGGTGCTTGAATACCTTCCTGGCGGAGATCTGGAGATGCTGATCAAAGACACAGAGCATGTGACGTATGGGGTCGCGGACATGAAAGCATGGATGGCGATGATGTGCAGGGCGGTGTGGTTCTGTCACGAGAATTTCGTGCTCCACCGAGATATCAAGCCGAACAACGTGTTCGTCGCCGCCAACGGCGAGCTCAAACTGGCAGATTTCGGGCTGGCACGCAGTTTCGCCGACCCTGTATACCCAATGACATCTCAAGTGATCACTCGCTGGTACCGGCCTCCCGAGCTATTTTACAAGGCGCGTTTCTACTCTGGAGCTGTGGACGTGTGGTCCCTGGGGATGGTGTTTGCGGAGCTGATCCTACGGGTGCCTTTTCTGCCGGGCGATACGGATATCAAGCAGCTTGATTTGATCTGCAAAAATCTAGGCGCGCCGACCAACAAGAACTGGGACGGGGTCGAACAGCTCGAAGGATACCTTGGGTCGGAGAGCAAGGTGCCAGAACGCGATCGCACCTACTTCAGGAGCGTATTCGGGTCTGCTGGCGATGAAGGTGCAGATCTGCTGATGGGGATGCTTAAGCTGGATCCGCGAAAGCGGCTGACAGCTCGGCAGATCCTAACGCAGAAGTGGTGGACCACGGAACCAAGACCAACAAAGACAGATCAATTACCGCGCCGCGGCGGGAGTGGCAGCGCAGAGAAGAGGAAGGGAGGAGCGGCAAATGGTGACGGCCTACTGTCAAGAGGCGACAAGGTAGCTCGCAAACTGGACTTCACATCGATGAAACGTTGAGAGGACGGCGCTTGGAGGTCGTTGGGCGCGCGAAAGCAGTCGAATGATGGCTCGAGAGCTCATCAGCATCACGACCAGCTGGCTGGACTACATAAACAAAGATTGCGCCTTGACCTCGGATTTTCCAGTCCATCAGCAGTGGATTTCGATATGACTGAGCGAGGAGTGCAAAAGGCCTGGAGTGGGTCACACATCTCCCTACGGAGCAAGCCCATCTCGCACGCAGCCGATGAGAGCGAGGATGTGCATGGAGAGAGGCGGGTGCATGCTGCGATAAACCCGCACAGAGTTCGCTATACCGCGTAAAAGGGGCATGTGGGGTCTCCTTTCTGGACCCTTGACAGCACAGCAGCAGACTGTAGCTACTAAGCACGCACGCACGCAGGGTCCGGAAGGTCACGGCGTGAAGGTGATCAGAAGAGGCCATCGCTCCAACTCCGCATAGCATCTCGGTACTCCTGCAGCGGGCAAGGTCACCGAGGATGACAGATGCAGGAGAAAGAGCAGATCAGAGCGGGGGTCCCGGCTTGTGAGGATTGGCGTTCACAGGGCATGTCGGCCGGCCCCGCCTCATATGCAGCTAGACCTGCTCAACACCTCCTGCATTGCCGTATCCAGTAAAGCCAAGCCATATGGCAGCGAAGAGGTAGACGACAGCCACGCTTTAAGGTTACGCCAGTCTCGGCTCTTTGATCAAGCAGCTGCATCTTCGATGGTAGGTAGAGTAGGAAATACTCAGTTGCTATCTGATCGGGTGAGATGGTCACCGCTTGTTCCTTCCAACGTCTTATTCTGTGAGCTTTGGGACATGTGCATGTGCCAATCATATCGTGGCATGCTGTCACTGACGACGTCCAAAATAAAACTATTTTGAAAAGATGAGGATGACCCGTTCGTCACGAGCCTTGTTCGACGACGTGAAATACGGACGCGAGCCCAATGGGAAATTGGAGATTCCCGCAATGACCTGCCAATCATACCAGAGATTTGCAATGCGACCCAGGAACAGGCCGAGTGGATGAGCGATCCATGTCACCTGAACTTACAGTCGCCATCCAAGCAGATCTGCCGTGTCTAGCGAGTTTCACCAAAGACGACAAGTTACTCAACAGTAGCTTCTCCTTCACCTTCTGACAACCTGATCGCATACGGACTTTACGATAAAGCGAAAGAGGCTTTCTACATATTATCGCTGATACATTATAGCATTCTTTCACTAGTGTCTCAGCGCCGCAACGGGGCACACCCATTGTGAGATAAAGGTTTAAGGGATTGTGAAACAAAAGCTAGTTGAAACTCAGGACCCAGACCAATCGATCAGCTTCCGAGGTGCAAGACGCTGCAAGAAAGAAATATGTGGGCGAGCCTCGCTCTCTGTGAGATCGTGGGCTGTCTTCGGACTAATGATGTGACGAGATCGCAGACAGGGGGTCGTTTATCAGCAGGCTGGCGAATGCAGACTCGACCACTTACGAAAAGGTTATTAGGAGAAGCGCATTTACCCCTGAGTCGGATAACCTCCGAAAGAAAACATGGCTGGGCCAACCCTGATATGCTTCTGCAGTATTCCCGGTATCGATAGAGCGAGCGCTTCGATTATCAGTATCTTTTAGTGGCTACTATGCGGCATATGACTCTGTTCACAAGGGGAGGATCATGTTGTGGTACTAAATAAAGGTGGTGTTCTCAGCTTGACGTTTTCGCTCCGAGAATCCTTAACCATGTTTCGCTGCACGGAAGGGCCAACGAACCTCCGCCGCTGACGGGGAACCTATCCTTGTGAGATCAGCCCCTGCCCACTGCCTTTTCCCCCCCTCCCCGCAAAAGCCTCGACTATAAGGCTCCGAAGCCAACAGCCGGGGGGGGCCGGGGGGATGGTTCAGCCAGTAAATATTCCACTATTGCCCCGATACCCCTCTTGCTCTCCATCTCGCGCGAGAGATCTTGTGAGGTTCTGATCGCGCGGTACTGCTTGGCACCACTCCTAACAAACTTGAATTTACCTTGATACCTACAAGATCTCTTTCCGACTGCTAAGAATATTTCCCATACATACCTTATCGTGCGGAGGTTTTTTCTCTTTTCGCGCCCAGCAAAGGGTCCCAAGAGCATTATAATCTTTTATTACTCCCAACTGCGAAATGCCGCGGACGTGATGTGTTCCCCTGTCGCTATGCTGTAGGCATTCGCTGGATTTGCTTTTCGCTACCGCTGCGCTACTGCACTTTGCCTAGTCCTTTGCGGGAAGCCCAGCGCCCGCCCGCATTCTGCATCACCTCCTGAATGTTACTTTTTTTTTTCTCTCTCTCTCTCTCTCGCCCAGTCGCGATATCGCTATCGACAGGACCTGCCTCTGGCTCCTAGTCCGCTGTCGCCGCCAAAAAAAATTTCCATCTCCATCTCCTCAATCCACCGAGGCTTCTCCTCAGTGTGACCACGAGACGATCGGAGGATCAGAACAGCTCTCTCTATTAATTTCGTGCCGCCTCCAAGTCTCATCACTTTCCTTGGATAGATTTCCTGACTCGCTCCTATTGCCCAGTCTATCACACTCATTCGGTCCAACCTTTTTTGACTTTTACCTTTCTTACCACCATCCCTGTCCACAATCGCCAGCGTACCAGCGATTCCCAATATTCTCCTCCAGCGCCCTTAGGCTTCACCATCAGCGCTTTAAGCAACCATACAATCCATCTCGACCGCTCTGACACAGAACGCGCTTCGCGACCATTGCAGCATTTTCTTCTCCTCTCTTTCCAATCGCGCCGCCCTGGCTGGGATCAACTGGACACGATTCTCTCCAATGCGACCGGTTGTGTCTCAACTCTTCAGCGGACGTGACAAGGGTAGCGTTTCCACGGCAGACTAGAGCACCGGCGGGTTCTCGCATACCACCATGACCTCGTTGCCTCGCCCTCCGAGACCTTCTTACAATCCGCCAAACGGCCCCCTACCATCCCTGCCCGTCCCCAAGACCAGAATCTCTTCGGGCGTGTCAACCACCTCCAACGCCGATGAAGACAACAGGTCGCCCTCTTCCGCAGGCAGCATCCCGAGACCTTCTTCTGCTGCTTCATTGCCCTCTTCGCGCGCCGTTTCTGCCTCCGCCGCCACTTCACCGGTCACCGGAGGCCCTCCAAACCATCCTGTACCGTCCCTGCCTTCAGCCAACAAGCCGCTGAAAAAAACCGCCAGCTACAATGTCTTCCCAAAGACTCCAAACTCCCCGACTTCTTCCCCTACTACTACGCCTCGCTCCTCCGCTCGCGCATCCAGTCTCATGTCTGGCCAGAACGGAAGATCTTCGATCGCGCCCCCCTCGGCTGGTAACTCGAGACTGTCCACCTCGAACAACGCATCAGACGCTGCCGATCCGGATGCTGCCTCTCCCCCCATCGGCGATATAGCCGAAGACAAAGATGAGGACGACGATGACGGTGCTCGCTCTGTTGGAAAGAGCTCACGAAGATCCCACGCCAAGTCCGTCGATGATGAATCCCGTCGCGGGAGACCTACATCGCATACTCCCAAAGACAAGGGTAATGTTATCGTCAGCGTGCGTGTTCGGCCTGACGCTGGCGACAAGGATGCCAATGACTCCACCGCTGGTGAATGGATGGTCAGCGGCAGGGAGTCCCTGATCTCTCATCGAGGCAAGGAGAAGGGAGACTACTCTTATGGTCGGTTTTCCGTGTCGTCCGTCTGACGAATCCTTGACCCATGCTGACAACTCCTCCGCTTATCCATAGACAACGTATTCACGACTCATGACAAGAACTCCAAGGTTTATGATTCAGCTGCGAAACGCCTCGTTCGGAGAGTAATGGAGGGTTATCATGGCACTGTTTTTGCCTACGGTATGACTGGAACAGGAAAAACCTTTTCTATGCAAGGGACCGCAACCTCGCCTGGAGTTATCCCCCTTGCTATCACCGACATCTTCTCCTTCATTCGCGAAACCCCCCAACGCGAATTCCTCCTTCGTGTCAGCTACCTGGAAATCTACAACGAACGCATCCATGATCTGCTGTCCGCCCCGATAGTTGCCAACGGCCAGACCCCCCCACCTCAGGAGGAGATCAAACTCCGAGAGGACAGCAAGCGCGGCGTTTATGCAACCCCGCTGAAAGAAGAGATCGTTCAAAGCCCCACCCAGCTTCTCCGCGTCATCGCGCGTGGTGACATGGCCAGACGCACATCAAGCACCCAATACAACGTTCGCAGCTCCCGCAGCCACGCCGTCGTGCAGATCGTCGTGGAAAGCAGAGAGCGCCAGACCGGCGGTTCCGCCGTGCAGGAGGACAAGCGCGCTGCCGTAGTCCCTGGTGGAGTGCGCGTATCGACGCTGAGCTTGATCGATTTGGCCGGTTCGGAACGGGCAGCCGACACAAAGGAGCGCCGTGCCGAAGGCGCCCACATCAACAAGAGTTTGCTCACTCTCGGTACTGTGATCTCGAAGCTTTCGGGCAACAAAGACAAATCCGGCCAGCCAACCGACAAAGAGGGCAAACATCTTCCCTACCGAGACAGCAAGCTGACTCGCCTGCTACAAGGCGCCCTGTCTGGTAATTCACTCATCAGCATTCTCTGCACAATCCAGATCAGCTCTGCCAACAGCGCCGCTGGCGCGACCAACCACGTTGGTGAAACTCTCAACACCCTCAAGTTTGCCGCTCGTGCCAGGAACAACATCGTCAGTCACGCCAAACGCGCAGAAGAGGCTCACGCCAACGTTGGTGATGCAAGCAGTCGCGCTCTGCTCGACCGGTACCGTTTGGAGATTTTGGATTTAAGGAAGCAGCTCGAAAACCAAAAGGTTGAAAACCAAAAGGTTGAAAACCAATCGAAGAAGGAAGAGGAGGAAGAGAAGCAGCGTGAGATGGAACAACAAGACCGCCACGAGGAGCAAATGCTGGAGATGCAGCTCGCCCGCACCGCATTGAAAGAGCGTATCGAACATCTGAACCGACTGATCCTCTCGTCCAAATCAATCGGAGTGAATGCTGCACGCGCTTACTCTGCTGTCGGCCCTGTGAATGGAAATAGAACGTCCTCTGGCAGCACCATTCCCCCAGCTTCGCGGACTATGTCGATGCGCAGCACTTTCAGCAACATGCCAACTGGAGCGGCAGCCTCAGAATACGACAGGCGCACCTCCGCAGCCTCATCTATAGCTCCCTCGACTACCGCCCACGACCTTTCCGGACGGAGCTCCGTTGGTGGTGCACCTGATTTAACTGGCGGCACTGGTCTGGCCGACACACCAGATGAGTACGACGAAGATACTCATGGCGATCTGGGCGACGGAACAGCCTCGCTCGCAGCTCAAGTGCGTTCACTGCAGAGCGACCTTGCAGACAAGAACCGGTACATCTCGACGTTGGAGAAACGGCTCTTGCAGGCCCGTCGAAACAGCCGATCCCGAGTCAGCGCCAATTTTGGCTCGCGTACCCCCGTGCCCTTCGCGGAGGAGGAAGCTGAAGCCAATGCCGCTGCGATCAAGGAGAAGGACTCGGAGATTGCGGATCTCCGAGCGCGCCTGGACGACAAAGATCGCATGATTGCAGCGCTCCGGTCTGCCGCTCGGAAGCGCGAAGCTGCCGACAACTCGCGACCGTCAAGCGTGACCAGCTTGATTGCTGGAGGCGGTGGAGGTGGCGGAGCGCCTTCAGTCATCTCAGACGGCTTTCCAAGCAATCGCATGAGCGGCCAAAGCGTCAACGGCGGGTCGGTGAATGGCAACAATTCCTACCCGTCGAAGCGACACTCCTCTCTATCGTCTCGTGTCACTTCGCCTCCGCTAGGCAGCCCCCCGTTGCAGTCGGCCCCATCTCCAGACCCTTCCATCCCCGCGGTGCGCGCCCGCAACGAGTCGCTCAAGCTTATGAGTCTATCTAGCACTACTTCTGCGCCTCCCACAGGAGGATTCAAGGAACTTGGCCGGAATCACGATGTCAACGCTATGACAAAGCTTCTGGATGACATGATCCGTCAAAAGGTTAGCAGCAACTCCACCACCATCCTACAGACGCAGAGCGGTGCTCAAGCGACGAGGGCTGAGAAGATGATGCACCGCCGAAGTTTGGGCAGCGGAGGTTCGACAGGCCAATCGAGCGACCAGACGTTGATTAACGGCGCGGGGGCCAGCAATGGTGCTGCAAACGTCAATGGGTACGGCGGCAGTGGTGGCTCGCCCACGTCACCGTCACACATGTCGAGCCAGCTGTCGCGATCGCCGTCCACCGCCAACGCCCCGCCCAGCAGTTTCAACCAGCATCGGAATCACGGAAGGCGGCCGGGCAAAGTGAGCACGGACATCACAGCCAAACTCAGCGGCTGGGAGCGAGGGACCAGGCCCAACAGCGAGGGAAGAAGCCCTCCGTCGGGAGCCAGCACCAATGCCGTGCCCAGCCCATCCGCAACAAACACTACCTTCGCAGCCGCCGTGGGAGCTGCGCCTCAGAAAGCGTCGGTTTCGGTCCCGGACACGCCGCTGACCGCAGTGCGGTGGCCTCCCAGCCTGAGCGGGCCGAGCACAACCAATCCGTCACAACAGCTCGCAACGGTAGCGGACGGCAATGAGCAGCAGCAGCAGCAGCAGCAGCCGGCGCCGGCGCCGGCGGCCGACGCCGACCAGAAGGCCGCCGCCTCGACGCAGCCCCTCAGCTGGGGCTCCCAGCGCAGCTCCACCGAGGGCAGGCGGCCCGTCACCGCCTTCACCTCCTCCTCCTCCCTCGCCACCAGCATCGAGGACGCCCGCCAGGAGGACTCGGCCGCGCTGCCCGGCGGCCGCCACGAGAGCGCGACCAACTCGGCGCTGGCGGCCGCGGCCGCGGCGGTCAACGAGCTGCGCGCGACGAGCGCGGTCTCGTCGTGACGGAGACGCGGACGCAGGGAGAGGCGGGCAGCAGCGGGGGAGGTCGTTGCACACACACAAACACACACACACACACACACTTGTACACTTATATACCCGGCCCGCGGAATCATTTGCAACGCCGAGCCTTTTTCATTTTGCGATTGTTCATGTGCGGCCGTGATACATTGTCTGTGAGGTCTTGTCTGTGATTTCTCGTCTACCATCTGCCGTCTGCCCTCTCTCGTCCGCGCTCCGCGGCGAGACACGGCGCCGGCGCCGCAGGACGGCACGGCCAGCGAAAAGGCTGCTTGTGGCAAGCGATGTGCAAAAAAAAAAAATGGGGGTATCATAGCGCTACTGTCTACTGCTAGACGGCGAAGCGAATCGGCCGGGCGCGCGACTGCTTGCTCGGCGGCCGCCTCGTTTGCTCGTTGCGGTCATCCGGTCGTACATTCATAATGAAAGCTGTAGGCTGCCTTGACCAGCTCGCAGACTTTGGCAGATGCTTCTGAAATAGTCTGTTTCCCAAAAGCGAAAGTGAATAACGTTCCCCCCCTCTCCTTTCCCCCGAACCCCAAAGCCCATAGACCGACACTATGAATACGGTCGGATCTCTCGGCCTTAAGAGAGAAATTCCAATATGGGTATCTTGCGACGCCCGAGCTCCTGACCCCTGGCCCTAGCCATTTGCCCTGAGGCTCTGATCCTGCTTCTGTGCGAAGCCCCAAACATTCGATCTAAGCCCGCGAAAGATTGTTGAATTCATTTGCCGAAAAGGAGGGACAGCGGTAGGGACCCGGCTTTCAGCCACTACCAAGCTCAATAACCGGATCAGCTTTTCGGCCATACGAAAAGGTCGGGTCTCGTTGCCGCTGTCTGGGAGCTGTGATAATCCGAGATTGATCTATTGACCCACAAGTATTGCCCTGCGATTTCAGTCGACGCGGCTGAGTATGAAAAGCTCAGCGGGCAGTTCCAACAACGCGCTTGTATTGCTCTGTGTCTCTGGCGTCCCAACTAAAAGGGCTGACAGTCATTTCAGGACTTCGAGGACTCATAGGCAGCGCAAATAACGCTTTGTCGTCGTCATCGTCGTCCTCGTCGTCATCCTCGTCTCCTCCGCCTTGACTACTGGCATGCCCAGCCGGAGCCATAGTTGTTGGTGGGGCAGAGCTGCTGCCCGCAAGAGTTGCATCAAGGGAACCGACGGTCCTGTGCATATCCGCAGGCGGTTGAATGGCTCCAAATTTTGCTCCTGTGACATTTGCCACCGAGGCGGTCTGTCGTTGCTTATCGAGCTCTTCAGCGGATGTGCCCAACTTCATCCCACGCATCTTTTCCATCAACCGCTTGCTGGACGTGGTCGGACTAGTTGGTGGACCTGATGATTGAATCGCTTGCTGTGCGGTCCTAATTCTCCGAGTTTGTTCATCGAGTTCCGGGTCGTGCACAGTGGCCGGGTCAGACGCTGAGGAGCGATGTGGCAACCACGAAGGAGTTATGCCAAAGTGCTCATGAATCCAATGTCCTTCTCTGACCAATGCCTCTCTAACCTCCTCTTCCTCACCCTTGGACTCTATGTCGGTATTGCCATCAATGCTTTGGGATTGTGCGAGGGACTCGTGTAATGCAGCCAGTCTTGCTTTCGCCCACAGTGTATGCAGGACACCTCTCTTGCCGTGTGCACTATCATCTTTGACAAGCTGCGGTGGGAATATGGCAGGTAATGTTGGAATGCTGAACTCGACTATGGGTTGTTGCTCGTCCTGTGCGAGAACCGAGCCATCTTCTGGCTCACGCACGTAGGACAATGTCACGTCCGGAGGCATGGGTGCGGCTGGTGGCAAAAGGATGTACACCCGGTGTTCTTCGTCACCACCAGTGGAGGAGAGGTTTTGTGCTGCTTCTAAAGTTGGTCGGCGAGGTTCCTTAGCAGGCATGACCGCTTCATGGTCTTGATTGCGCCAATTGATGTGCCAGTTCCCTCGGCCACTTGAAGTGAGCGGGGTGTCTGTCCATTCTACCATGAGAACTTTCGTGAGGGATGCTGATGAGGGCGCGGAAGAAGCGGGTGCGGAGGCCGGAGGAGACGACGACGATGACAGAGAGGCTCTGGAGGCGGCGAATTCAAACCGTGCGAGGGCCGTTTCCGGGGTGGCGGATTGCGGGGTATGGGTGGTGTGTAACGGTTGCTGTTGTGATGCCGGCATCATGGGCTGCTTTGTGGAGATGGATATTTTGCTCAATATCGATTCGGGCGACTGAGGAGAGGGCGGATAGGCGGGGTTTGATGCCATCATGGGAGGTTAGGTTGACAAACAACAGAGAAATGGAAGGTCGAATGGAGTGCAGGAGGACAGTTACGCAGGATCAAAAAAGATCCACGGAAGGTGACGGGGAGGGCCGCTAGGGCCTCGGGGTAAGATCGACGATCTATGTGACGTGGAATGTTTGGGGTCGTTGCAGATTGACGATCTGGTGAGCTTCTGAGACCCGCGTCCAGTCGACTTGGAACGAAGGCTGACAGAAGCGTCAAAGGCTGCAGATGGATATAATTCTGGAAGAAAGGGCTGGGCTGTTCTAGGCCGAATCTCGTAGGAAAAAGTTGCATAGATAATAGACGACTAATAAGCAAGTGCAATATTGGCCCGAGAGTGGATCGGTACCTATCGCTTCAGCTTGCCTAATACTAAGCGTTTGCGGGTGGCTTCACTGTTGGATCATGATTGAGCGTTTGCAGGACCACCTAGATGCAACTGCGGCTCTGAAGTATTATCTCTCTCCGCTGCGCACGAATATACTGAACAATTTCCCTCAACCTGGCCAGCAGGAACCACGCTTGCTAAACTATACGCATAATGATCGAATGTTATGTCAGGTCCGGGGCAAAATCAAGGGGTTGGAAAGTTTAGCGCGAGGACCAATCAGCACGATTACGAAGGCCGCTTGCACGGTTCTGAACTGGCTCGAATGGCGCTGGAGAGACAGAGAAACAGATAGAAAGGCGGGCGTTTTCCGGCCCGACGCCACAACATCAGAACTATGCCAGCATGGCCTATCTGGACCGAAACAGTTCGTGTTAACACTCTAGGGGTTCCCTTGTGAATTTGGTGCTATGTAGATATAGTTCGAGTGTTTAGAGCTTATTTGCTCGTACCACAACTTCAAAGTCCGTCGACAGAATCGGCTGAACTGAATCTCCGATCTCCGGTGGATCTAGCCAGCCTTGTCAACTATGATTATTATTTATCGTGCAGCAAATCACCAATACCTGTAGGCGAGGTGTATGGTGCGGGATCTAATACCGCATCTGACAATGTTTGGAGCGCGGTGATCTCATCCGAGCCATTGCAACAGGTATTACGAATTTCTTTTGGGTAATGTTGTTTGCTGTCATCTTTGAATTAACCACTTCCAGTCAGATGGATGTCAATCATCGTTCATGGAAGCGGAGATTAATGGGGTTAGCACTCTGCGACTCTTCCTATCGATAGCGACGATACATATTACTCAATTAGGTAATATACCGGAGGACTTTGGAAAGTGCACTGTGAATGGCCAAAACCTTATGCAGTTAAAAGGGGGTTTCCTACTGCTGGTCATGCTTGCGGTCTCGCTGATGACAACGGAAAAACAATTCTCAAAATTGTTTCATGATTCTACGTCTCGGTTGCCCGAAGCAGACGTTCCAGGCGTCAATCTGCTGTATCTATGTAGTCTTTTTTTTTGTGATCTTTGCCTGCCGGCTAACGCTTTGCAAGCAAAATCGCCAACACTGCTTCTAAAAAAGTTAGGAAAAAAAGGAATTCGCTAGATGTCACAGCAGCGGCAATGAGTGAATCATGGCGTAAGATAGCTTCCGGCTCGATGAATCTGAGAGCTATGATTTCCAAATTTTCCATTTCCCGAGGCTAGTGAGAAAATGGGTTTGACGGACCAGCCAACCAGGTTCCTATCGAGTTTAGTACAGCAGGCTGTCGTGTACACTGCTCTTAGCGAGCAGGGCATGGTCAACGGTATCGAAAATCCCTAGTGAGGGAGGTTGTTAAAAGTCATTCACGCCAGTCCGGACTCGACTGCTAGGAGGTCGAAGCGGAGGCCTTGAATGAGGGGGGAGAAAATGTGAAGAGGATTCGCGTCCGTTGCTTCGTAACTTCGTAACGATGATCCTGGGCATCGCCCCAGTATGGTTCGGCCGTGATGGATGTCGGTTCATCCACAGAGAGGCAGTGCCGTCGTGCCTCAGATGAGCAAGAAATTCATTTCCTTGCTCCGCATCACGTCCCGCCAGTGAACGCCCTGCTTCTCGCCTCTATACAGTCTGTCGTCGTTCTCACTCCACACCTCTTTCAAGACTTCATGCACTTTGCCCAGAGTGCCCAGCTCAGCCAGCTTGCCCATCTCGTGCGCTCGCTCAGCAAGCAGCTTCCGGAAACCCGAGTGTTCGACCGACACAGATCCTGCGACCAGCATTGGCCACACCACCGACCTGTCGAAGCCCTCTGGGCCCGTTGGGATGAGCTTGACGATTTCCGTCACGTGATCTACCAGTCCCTTGATGCTGGCTTGAGACCGGTCAAAGTCCGGCACAAGGGAACACAGGTGGATGCGAGCTGCCAGCCTGAACACGGCCGTGATGTTCTTGCTGAGTTGCTTGGGCCTGATGGCTCCCGATGGCGAGTACACCGACGTGATCTCCTGAGGTGGCGGCTCCGTGAGACCGAGCTGCTCACCCAGGCTTGTGATGTGGCTGCACAACGTGAGGTCATCGATCTGTCGGTTGTTCTTCAACGACTCGAGGCAGGCGATTTCCGAGATCAGGTACATCACTCGGTCCTCACAGCCCATGAGCTCCATCAAGCCAGACGACGCGTCCGCCTCGATCTTCTCCCTGTACGAGCCAGCGTACGTCGGCACCCGGCCGACCGTCACCGCTCCAAGGATGTCAACCCAGGACGCAAGCGTCATGTTGAACGGTACCGTTGAGCGGCTGTTGGGAGCTTGATTGTTGTTCTGATGAAGCGTGTGCAGAAGATCCAACTTTTCGATCAGGTCCACCACTGCCTTGAAATGCTCGTGCCATGGGATGTCTGGCAGACCGTCTTGCGGTGTGCCGACTGCCGTCTGGAACAAGATCATCGCCAGCGTGGCTTCCAGGATCTGCGAATGCGCCGTGTCCCTCTGGAACGCGGCGCACAGCTCAGTGATGGTGGCGGCGCGGTGGCGCAGGATGTCACTGTCTATTTGTTCGCCGGTCATCTGGCCGGTCGCTTTGAGGTGCAGCGCTGCTGTACTGAGACAGCAATGCAGGTAGCAGGGGTTGGACTCCATCGCAGGCAGGATGATGTCCGTGCGAGATGAACCGTGTTGGTTGATATCCAGGATGGGGAACACGATTTTCGATGTGTGTTCTAAGAAGTGATCCAGGAGGTGTGTATCACCTTCGTCTACCGTGATGGTGGTCTTGTGAGTTGGGCTCAGCGGTTCGTGAGCAAAGTCAAAGAAGTTGAAATCAAATGGCTCTTGCGGCAGGGCCTCGCTTGATGACTCGAAGAATTCTTGGTGGACCCAGTTCTCTATCTGCTGATGATCCGAGTGCTGTAACGGGCCGCTGATAGACGGGGATTGATAGGTGCTGAAGGTCGACAGCGTGGATTCTTTGTGCGTTGGAATGTCATTGACGAACATCTGTCGTTCCGTTTTGATGTCTACTTCGTAACCCGATGAGAATGCCGGCATTTGATGAGGAAGCGCTGTCCATTGTGAAGGCGGCATCATCGGGGTAGAGTTGAATATGTCGTGCGGCGTCTCGATGCTGAAGTCCGGCGAGAAATGCGAATCGACGGAGTGAGCGCGAGTTCGCGACATGAAGTCCGAATGCGAATCAGTGGGGATCGAGTGGCACAGACTGGGTGGGGTCGGGATGCCAGCTGATTGTGATGATGCATTGCCGCTGGCCGCGGCCGCCGCTACCGCTGCTGCAGTCGTAGGGCTAGGCTTTGACACCGGTCTGTCTTTCGTTGTTTTGATAATTTCCTTGATATTGTCTTTGTGCTCCCTTCTCTTCTCCGGATGAGACCACCAATGCGGACGGGTGTACTCGCACTTGACGTTCAAGTGCTTGCAGGCGCGGCAAATCGGTTTGGATTCGTCGCACTTCTTTCTCCTTAGGCGGCAGGTGAAGCAACCTGAGCGAGAGCGACGATGCATCTTACCATCACCGCTTTTCGTAGCTTTGGGCGATCGCTGTGGCTCGGCATGGTACGTATGGGCCCGCTTCGGGGTCGGTCTGATTGGCTGCACGTTGGCCATTTGCGCGTGGTGATTTGAGGGCAACATGTGAGATGTAGTCGAAGATGCGATGATTGCTGGATTTCTAGCGTATTAAATGTGTATATTATCGTCGTGCAACTATTAATGAAGAGACCGATATATCCCGTGCGTTTCGTTGGCGACCGATCAACGGTGGTACCAGGTGAGTGTTCAGGCAGCTAATGGGAACGGCTGGCTGAGTTTTGTTGAAAGAGAAGGTGGATTGAAAGTGTAAAAGACAGGTCTGGGAAATTGACAAACAATCAAAGGTCTGACCAGCGGACCTAGGCGCAAAGCGAATGTAGTGGTTTATGCGGGCCGGTAAACAGCGGTGAAATCAATCGCGGAGAAACACGGCACGTGCGCTGAAAATTAGTATACAAACTCGCGGACCTTGCTGGGTGCAAAGTCAACAACGAATTGGCGGAGACTGCGTACGTTCGGCGTGGAGGAGAAAGAGGGCGAACGTAGTACAGAGAGAGAGAGAGAGAGAGAGAATGGGAAGGGGCGGGAAAAGTATGGAAGTGCCTGGTCGAAGGAAGGAAGAAGAGGAGGAGGAGAGGGAAGCAAAATAATTAAGCAAGGGAGATATTGGCGGGTACTAAAGCGCGTTTATACTTTCAGACGCGCATTTGATAGCACGGGGAAAGCTGGGTTGTAGGGATGGAAGCGAATGTACAATCGAGCAGTTCGGCTTGCCCAAGCAGACATGCACGGTTGGTGGTGCTGGTGACTGTAGTATTGGTGCGAGTGACGGGTGGGGCATGTCTATTCTGGGCTCGAGCCTCCCATGTCCTTTGTATTTTCTTCTTCTTTTTGCACCCACCGCCAGTCCCAAGCGGGACAAGCCGCGAAGCCTGCCGCGTTACCGTACAGCGCGCTAGATTGCTTGTGGTAAAGCTCGGGCCGAGGATTCGACGACTCCTGCGTAGGGGCGGCCAACTGGTGGGTTTGATTGGCTGCTAATTCATATCACGCACCCCAGCCCACTAAGAAGTGTCTTTTTCTTCCTGCTCCCTCCAACTCGTCTTCGTCCTTGTCTTCGGCTGCTACGCCGGGGCGACTGCTGTCCGCGTAGAGTTCAGATGCCTCCATCGTTCCAAAAATAAATATGGGTGACTTGACCCCCCAAAAAAAAACATTCCACTGCCTTCGACTTTGACATGCACGCACCTATGACGCTCACCAGCGCTTAGCAAAGAAGACATCCGATCGCATCATCTAATACAGCTGTAATTGTTAGAGTGATCACTAACAGTAGCACTCGTTGTTCTTTGCCGAGGCTTGTGTGAACCGTTTTAAGAGATCCATCATGCTGGCAACAAACAGAGGAACCCGTTTACCAGCGGTTGGTCACGTTGATCAACACGAACGTCTTCGTACGGGCAATCCTACTGCTTTCCCTCGGCCAGCCAGCTGCATACTGTTATCTCCGTGATGTCGCTCCTCCGCATTATGACAGCTGCCGTAATAACGTTCGTGGCACTGCAAATGCCTTGACTTTCGAGTGCATATGTCAATCATTCCTACTTCAGCCCGTGCCTTGCATTGGAGATTACGAACAGCAAGATGCTTTGACGTCTGCATTCGGAAAGTGGATTGCCAATCCCGACGATTTGGGCTTCAAGTAATTATGAGATTGTTAGGCCCAGCCCCTTCGGACTAGTCAGGCAGACCTCTTGTGGCGGATTATGCAGATTCCTTTCAATTCCGATAATTTATCCTCATCACAAACCCCGGCCTAACGCGGAAACTGTTCACTTCGCCTGCTGATCCCGCTCGATCACCACGATTTATGCTCTGGGTTTGTCGATCTTCGTGAACAAGGCAACCAGATTCGTTAGGGCTCCAGCGTCATGGTACAACGGAGCTAAGAATAATTGTCAAGGCAATCACGATGCGAAAACCCACATCTTGCGCTCTGCTGGCGGCAAGGTTTCCGCGCAACGATGACTCGCATCGTCAAGCTAGTTCCAAGGTAGCCGCCAGGTTGGTCCGTCCGGGCTTTTAGCTTAGCCGTTAGCGCGGGCGCTTGAGTCCACAATGATTGGACAAGGGTCGTCCCGCCCGCACTGATTGCATCGGGCTACGCTGAAAAAACGCTCCGGCCCACACAATCTCAAAGCCCAGATCCGCGATGAAGCTTGCGTCCTGACATCTGTTTCGTCGAATCTTCCAAAGCCATTCATTTCGTTTGGCTTTCTGCAATGCTGCTGAGTTCACGCGTAGCATTGCGCAGCAGTCGGTAATCTGAGGATCTGGGATCGCGAGTTCGACATCTTGGAATTAATAGTTGAATAGCCTTCATCTGATCCCCGCGGATTATCATTCACCGTATGTTCAGACATGGCCAGGCTTCACGAAGTGGGGATCGCGAGCCGTGGTTGCGAAATCAGTGTGCTGGCGAACGTGCTTTCCCCCGCGCGGCGAACGTCCAACCGAAAGACCTCCCGGGGCAGCAGCTCCACTCCTTGCCAAAGGCAGGCTTTTCGCTGACGGACCATGGTGCAAAGGAGGGTCCGCGCGGGTAGACCTCCAGACCAGATCTGCAGCCTTGTCAACGATCAAAGACCGTTCAGCCGTCGCTTACGAACACCACAGGTAACATCTCTGGTTACGCGCCCAGATTCCTGCGGACGGTGACAAATGCGGCCACCGCCGTGTCCTCTTGCCGCTCAGACTCCGCTTCCTTCTTTTCCGCCGTCTCCGCCGCCCCGCAACGAAGCTTAGGCATTGCTCTAATATACCCAAAGTAAGTTGATAAGAGCAAAATAGCATGCAATCGCAAGCGCCCATGGCGTATGCGCAAAGCATAGCATGATCTCGCGCCCAAGGACGCCCAAAACAGCAATTCCTCCGTCGGCTACCTTAGGGCCCATACGGACAAACCTTCCCCAGTCCATTGCTAGCGCGCTCTGCATCCATTACCTTGGATTCGACGAGCCTTCCAGCATTATCTCCATGGCTTGATCTTTCCTTCGCCCGAAGGTCACATTATATTTCCCATACTGTCGGGTCTCTGCCTGTGCAGGATTTGCTATTGTATCCTGTTCTTCACTTCATATTCATCCGCAGTCGAGTGGGGAAATCTTTGAGAAGTCTGCTGACTTGACCGCTCATCTCAATTATGCACACCCACACCCCGCAAGCGTAGAATTCAGGAAGGGGAAAGGGGGGCAAAATCTCTGGCTGGCTGACCAAGATAGAGATATGGGGTCATGCAATCTTGATCATCAATAATTAGAATTTGAAGACAGCCCCCAACGAAAATGGGTAAGGAATCGACCGCTCCGGCCGGACAGGAAACGATACCAACCCTCCCCAAACCCAACAAATAATGCCAGCAAAGGCTAACAACAGAAGTACGGGTCACGCTGGGCAGTCAAGAGGGAAACGCAATATGAACAAAACGGCACGGGGCACGGCTGGAATTGCTGTCTCTTGTCGCTGTCGCTGCCCGCATGTCTCACTCTGCTATGCTATCCACCTACCCTTCCCGATAATCTTGCTCACATCTCGTCATCACGTGCTCGCTCACATTCCTTGTCTCACTCACCTAGAGCTGTGTCTCTCCCTCAAGTTGGATTTCGAGGTCTGCATCAATGCCAAACCTGGGGTTCGCGGACCTTGATCGGACGCGACATTATGCCGCCTGATTCAAAGTGCAATTTCGGATGTCCTCTCAGTGCATCCGAAGCCTACAGTGATCGATCGAATGGGGGCGCTACATCTCAGACAGGGCTTCTGATCCTTTCCCGTACATGCATGCGCATATCGCGCCCAGCCACGCGGTTCCGGGGCATGCCAACGCACAGAAGGTGGTCAACTCGGTTCTGACAATCATGGACTAGAGTCCGGCCGAAACGCTACCAGCCTTCAGCCGCCAAAGGAGGGGTGGATGACATTGCCTCGTCCCCTGGGCGGAGTGCATGCATGATCAAGTCCTTAGGTACGTACCTGTCGAAGCAATGAGCAACCGTGCCGCCAAGGCCGCCCATGCGCTGTACGTTTCATTCGCTGCTTGATCTTACTCTGCACTTGCACTTGCATTGCATTGCATTGCATCGCGTTGCATCCGCGGTACGTGACCGTCCACCTCCCCCGCGCAGGATTAGGTCATTCTTACGGGGAAGGCTGTGCGTCCGAACCGCCGGCCTCAATCTACACTGCTGGCCTGGTTGCCTCGCTGTGTCAAACGAAGCTGGCCTAGTCGCAGTCTCGCCCGGCGGGCTTTGTGAAACGTCTGCTAAGAGGGAGTCTGCATCATGTCGCATGAGAGAAACGTGAGCCAGTGACGACGGCTTTGACGCGGGCGCACGATACGCACCGTCACGTCATTCAGAGAGACAATCGAAGCAGCGGAGAGAGCGCTTGAGCCGCCATCTCTTAGGCCGTTGCCTTAGTCTTCGCACTGCGGCTCTGGAGGTCGTTACGGATCGCACAACGCGGGGTGCGAGGCAGAACGTGGTGCGTGGTGCCAATTATAGATTGGGCGCGATCGGTACCGGTGCGTGACTCGTAGAGCTCCAGCAGTGTTGTCTCCGAAGCCAGTATCAAGGATGATCGATGACACGTCTGCATGCACGGGGAGCCGCATAATGAACGTTTGGTAAGACTTGGGTTTGGTTTTGCATGAAAAAAAAAATCGAAATACTACATGAAGAAACAAAAATGATCAGGGCTAGAATCTGAATAAAACTCAACAGAAGAACTTGTAGATCTTCTTGGGCTGGCTCCATTGCGCCATCTCCATTCGCTCCTCCATGATCATCTCGTTGACGTCCACGCTGCGCTTGCCCGTCCGCAGGTCCATCGTCTCACTCCGCTGGATGCTTGTCCGATACCACAGCTTGTAGCCGATGTACATGGCGATGACAAGGGGCGCGGCCAGGTAGGCCTGGAAGAAGTGCTCTACTCGTTGCGCCAGGGACATGGTTTCGTAGCCAACGGGAGCAAAGCCCGTCCAAAACTGCGCGATCAAGATCAAAACATTGAAAATAAAACCGATCCAAGAGCCTGCGACTCCAGGCTGGGATTGAAAGGGGATGTCTTCCAAAGGGTGGCCCTGAACGCGCCAGCTGTGGCGGAAGCGGATGTGTGCCAGACATATCGAACCCCAAGTGAAGATGGACGACAGCCCACTAAGGGCAATCATCCAGTTGAAAGCGGCGTCTTGCTTGTCGGAGCCGGCAAAAAAGGCCAGCAATCCGACCAGTGAAGCCACAAAAATGGCGATCAACGGTCTTCCCCGACGATCAATGTAGGTCAGGAGACGAGGCGCTTGGCCTTGCTCTGCAAGCGCGGCAAGAGTACGTGAAGATCCAAAAACGGCCGAATTGCCAACAGACAGTACCGCGACCAGGATGACTGCGTTGAATACAGAGGGCAAAACCATGATTCCGGCCTGGTTGATGGCAATAACGAAGGGAGAAAACTTGGCTGAAGCGAGGATGGAAGAGGTGCCCAGTAGCAACGGGTTATTATATGGGACAAGTAGGCCAACCAGAAGAAGGGAGATGATGTAAAAAAGGGTGATTCTCCAAAACACCTGCTTTATAGCGTTGGGCAGTGATTTGCGAGGATTGGTGGTCTCAGCAGCTGCAAGGCCGACGAGTTCTGTTCCACCAAACGAAAAGGCTGCCGTGACGAAGACACTACACAACCCTTTGAAGCCATTGTTGAAAGCGCCTGGATTCGTCCAGTACTTGCCACCAATGTAAGAGCCGTCTGGTCCGCCAGCGACTACCAGCACTATGCCCAAGATGATGAATCCAATGATGGCTGTAATCTGTTCAAATCGTTGTGATCAGCAGTCTGCTCAGCCGCAACGATGCAAAGACGTATCCACTCACCTTGACGATGGAAAAGAGGAACTCGGCTTCGCCATATCCTTTGACGCCGAAGAAGTTAATGGTGACGATCAATGTCAAAAATATTATGACCCAGGCGTCGTTGTTGATCGATCCGTCTGTCCAAAAGTTTATGCAGAAGCAGGCCGAGGTGATCTCGAGGGGCAGGGTCACGAGCCAGTTGAGAGCATAACTGTTCAGATCGCTCCAATTAGCCCAACCAAGCCTACGACCAGGGAGCATCACACTCACTTCCATCCCATCGCAAATCCCCACGCTGGATCGAGAAATCTGGTTGAGTATGCCGAGAAGGAACCGGCTACTGGAAATATGACGGCCATCTCGCCAAGCGCCTGCACGGTGCAGTAGATCATAATCCCGATCAGGGCGAACGCGATCAGCACCGACGCAGGTCCACCCACCGACAGCGCTGCTCCAGATCCGACGAAGAGTCCAGTGCCTATTGTAGCGGGGACGGCATCAATGACTGGGCATCTTTTCGTCCGAACTCGAGACGTTGCTCACCTATCGAGCCGCCAATAGCTATCATCTGAAGATGTCGGCCCTTCAAGTGGCGCGCCAGAGGGCTATTGACCACGGCCTGCACCGCCAAATCCACCTCGTAGTATCGCCCATGTTGCCGGGCCTCATCTCTCATCGCCAGGCTGGCGGGATCAACTTTGAAATCATCCTTGAACCGCTGCCACCGGCTGTAGTGCAACTGCTCCGAGTCGCCGTACTCGAGCGAGGCGTACGTCGGCCGCCGCTCTTCGTTCATGTCTTCGCAAGGAATGTGGATCAGTTATCGGGGTGGTCGCGGCTGCGTGGGTCGTCAGAGGATTCGCTGTGAGCACGGCTATGAGCGTGAAGCCTGAGACGGCGTGTTGCTGTTCAGCAAGTGGCCCAGGGAGGGGTGCATCATAATCTGGGCTCCAGTCCAGAGAGAATCGCGGGGGCCTCGAGGTCTTGGAAATGCGACTTCGTCGCTATCGCACAAGGGTGAGGATCTGGGCAGAGATAAACCTAAGGCGAAGGATCGCTGTGCAGGGATGCTCGATCGGGCAGTGGCAGGCTTGCAAGCGAGTCGCGCGCTTGATATCAGAGTGACGATTTTTTGCCGCAGGGTGCGCCGGCGATAAGGCACAGCGACTCGGGTCCGCGTTTCACGTGCCAAAGCAGCCTTTTGCATTCCAGTCTGCCTCTTTTCGACTGGTAAATAACATAATTAGCTTCCCCAATCTCTACAAGTTTTTACGTAAAAATCTAAAGACAAAAATTTGCTCCGGCGATTCTGCTCGAACAATATTTCGCAATGGAGAACCCCTAGAGGCTGTTTTTAACAAGAAACTACATCTGCTGTCTCGAAAATAACATGCTACGACACTGGCATCTGAAGGCTACCGAACAAGAAACACTCAAAAGCTCGTCCGCAAGAAACAAAAGATTGCCAAACTAAGCAGATTGTTGCGAGAGACCGTTGAATCCATCAATCGTTAATTCGCTTTGCTGTCGGGCTTGCGCAGACGCGCATGCCAACCTGAGTCCGTCGACCATCATGTCCTTTCCCTCCCCCCTCCCCTTCTCTTGCCCGCGCTTCTGTCCGTCAGCTGTGTTTTGGGCGGTGGAGAAAGGCCGTTAAAGAAGTTGTGTGTAATAAGGTCAGGGTCACGCGGTCTGTTGCGTCTTCGGTGACATAGGCTCCGAGTCCTTTCGATCGGCCGACTCCGTTGCTTGCGCCTCCTCGACTCTCTCGGGCGGCCTGTCCTCGACCAGGAGGAGCTCGTCGCCCTCTCCAAGAGGGCTGAAAACATCCACTTCCTCGATGTCATCTTCCTCGTCCTGATCGTAACGCTGCGCCTCCTGAATGGTGATATGACGATCACTGCCCGTCGCAACGTCTTCGTCTTCCTCCTCTTCGATCATAATCGCGCTCTTCCGTCTTGCAGCATTCATATCCCTCAGCGGCAGGCCGTCGCTGCGTCTGCGGCTCGTCGATCCAGGCGCAGTGCCCAGCATGTTCGGGCCCCGAAACGGCGACCGTTTGCGCTTAGCGAACAAGACGCCTGGACTGGGCGGTCCGAGCCCGGACACAGTGGATCTCGAGTCATTCAAGTTCAAAGCTGGCGGGGTTCGAATCACCCGCACGCTGCTCGAAAAGCCAGTTGCCGTTGGCGTTGTCGGCAGGGTCTTTTGCGATCCAGACCGACCACTCGATCGCCGGCTGATGTTATTCGAGCTTTTGATCGATACTGAAGGGGACACCATCGAGTTGGAAGAGTTCGACGACCCTCTCGATAGCGTGTGTGCATGTGCGTGTATTGTGTGAATCGATGAGATGGACGAGGACGTCGATTTGCGACTTCGAAGGCCACCTTTGCTGTTGTGACGATAAGACGAGGACGGAGTGATTGGTGAGGGCGAGTGCGACAAGCGTTTGGCCGCACTACCGTTAACGTTTGTTGTGATTCTGGGCGGTGGGACAGCGTTGGCCCCGGTAGAAGTCGCGGTCGCTGTTGCCAGGGCTACATCTTCCGCGTTCCGTTTACCAGACAAGCCATTCGGCTCTGGAGATCCACTCCTGGCCTGACCACCTTCATCGCGTCTTTTCACGTCCGTGCCAGGCACTTGAAGCATCTTGGGGTCTTGTTTCGGCGCCTGATTCTTGTTGCGCTTCGGGGAAATCGTGAACCAATGCTTGATGTTAGCCAGTTGATTCATGATCGGTTGTGGGTATCGCCGTCGCTTCTTCTTCTCGTTCACGAACATATCAGGGTTGTTGACCATCAGTTGCAGCGCACTGCTCCGTCGTCGTGGATCCGCTCGCGCCAATTGAGAGCGCCGTCTTGGATTGCCGGCTGCTCGTGCGGGGCTGCTCTCTGCTGCCGGTGCTGATGGTCTGGTTGGGGTTGCTAGCTGTTCTGGGGCGGATTCCGCGACCTGCTCAAGCGGAGTCCCCGAGGCAGCACTTCTGGTCGAAGATGCACGACCTCTGTCTGTAGAGGCAAGCTTGGTGGATGATACAGGAGGAGGCTGCTGTTTCGTCACGCCATGCTCTTCATCCAGCTCTCTGATCGTGGGGGCGATGCGCTCGAGTCGCAGACTGGCTGCGCTTATTCTGCGCGAAGCTCTGATATCAGCCTCGCGTTCTCTGCGCTTCGCTTCTCTTCGCACATGTTTGCGTTCCTCTTTCTCCAACAACAGGCCCCACCATCCCGCGAGCCCGTCGCACCTCTGCGACAGAACGTTCTCAATGACTTTATCGATGTCCGCGCCAGCACATCTCATCCGCTCCAGAGTGTCCTTCTCAAGCTGCGTGGTGAAGGGCGCTGGCTGTTGCAATTTGAGGATGGCCTGCTGATGAGGGGCATATTCTGCTAACCAGGGATGCGCAAGGATGTCGGCCAGGGAAGGTCTGAGGAGCGGTCGTTTCGAGAGACAGAGGTTGATCAGTTCCTTGGCGCCCGTAGGCATCGTTTCTGGATACTTTGGCTCCTCTTTCAGGATTTTCATCTTGGTAGCCGTCTCGTCATCTTCATCAAAAGGAAGTTCGCCGCAGAGCAAAGCATACAGAATAACGCCCAAGCTCCAAACGTCCACCTTCTCTGCAGCGTACTTCTCTCCCTTGAGCATCTCCGGGGCGGCATAGCACACGGTACCGCACCATGTCTGCAGATAACTGGCCTTGCCGTTGTATTCTCGCGTAAACCCAAAATCAACCAGCTTCGCGTTTAGGTTCTTATCAAGCAAAATGTTCTCGAGCTTCAGATCGCGATGGACATATGATTTCGTGTGCACGTATGACGCCGCGCCGATGACTTGTGTGAAGATCTTCTGAACGACAGCTGGTTCGAGGGGTCCACGACGTATCAGATAGTTGTACAGCTCGTCGCCAGCGCAATATTCCAGCACCAGCCACACGAGTGATTCAGTCACGATGACCTCGTAGAGACGAGCGATGTGAGGATGAACAAGCTGGCGATGAATGTGGACTTCGCGCGTCAGATTTTCATCGTCTTTGCTGGCAGACTTGAGAACGACTCGCGAGCCGCGGATGAGCTTGTTGCTGGCCAAGTAGACCTTTCCAAAGGAACCTTTTCCAATCAGGCGGCCCAGTTGATAGTTGCCAACGGTGCGCAGGTCTTTGGAGGAGAATTCTTCGAGGAGGGCATTGTAGGAATTCGTCAGCTAGCCGGGGTCAGCGAGTGATGTAATCAGTCTGTCACAGATCCAAAATTTACTTTGGCTTTTTGTGCGTCTTGCCCTGAGGACTTGGTAGCGGTCGAAAGCATGTGGGGATCTCGATCCTCATTTCAGACCAAGGGGTTTCGCGAAGCCTCAATGTCTGTGGCGACAGCGCTGCCGTCTGTGCCGACGAGAGTTCGAATCCAAAGCAATTGCCAATTGTGACGGGAGGGGAAAAAAATAGAGGGAAGCGTCGAAATTGGTTAAAGGTAAAGAGAAGGAGTTGTGACGTCTCGCAGATCGTAGCGCCGTGGTCGAGTAGTACCGGGGGGTGGGATAGTGAAGCTTTCCAGTCGAAATTTTGATGCAAGGTACTCAGATGGACCGATTTCTATGATTCCATGCCATCGAAGAAAAGTATCGGGGAATGATCAACAGCCAACAAAACAGGCTCGTCGAGGCCGTTGACGTTAGATTGCGCATGACACGCAGCGACCGCGGTGCCTCAAGGGAAAATGTTCCGCCAACCCTAAACTAATAACAATTTAAGCTGATGATGCTGTCCAACTCCTCGATTCAGCCTTGCGGCCCCAGGAAGAACCCACAAGCAGCTAATGAAAGTGGAACAAATTTTAAATGCATTAATTTTAAAGTGTCTCGTTAGTTAAGCTAAGTAATGGTGCAGATCGGCAGACTTGACAGCTCCAGCCACGAATCATGGGGATGCCGAGCACATTACTTGACCCCTGGACCCTCCACCTGCCACCTTCAGTGTGGATCTGAAGGACAATGTCAATTGATAATCAATAGCCGTGTACTCCTGGAAAAGTCCCCTGACGTCCCGACCGCTGGACAAAGTAGAGTATGCTGGAAATCCATAGATGATAGGGTTGTCAATGTGAGGGAGATGTGTGAAACGCGTTCACATGAAGTCATCACTAGGAAGTGCACATTGTTAGCGAGCATGCTTTGAAAGTGCTTAAACATGCGCGACTTACTCTCCGAGCCCGTCATCATCGTATGCACGCACATCGGCCACCTTCACGGTATCACGGCTTGCGTTGAGCGTCGTTTTGGTTTTCGCAGCTTTCGTCTTTTTAGATCCCTTGTCTGCAGCCTTCTCTTCCTTCAGTCTCTCATTGCTGAGGGTTGTCAGAGCCGAAGCGGCCTTTTTGATGGCCTCGCTCGACATGTCTCGCGCAAGATCTTTGACGAAATCATTCAGGAATGCCGAATATTGAGGCTTCTTCGAGTTTGCTACGATCAGCGGTACGAGGGTCTCGCGAAGTTTGATGAAGCCATCCCGACCGGCGGGCGAAAAGAGCGGAAGGGTGGAAAGATCGACTGATTGAGAGGGGTTGGATGGGTCGGCAGTGGTGACGGGTTTGGCGGTTCGAGTCTTGGGTCCAGTGCCTGCACCTCCGAAAAGATCCTCAGCGTTTTTCATGTCGGCTTCCTTCTCCATGCGACGCATGCGCTCGCGGTGTGTAGCCTCGTCCTCCTCGTCGCTGCTCTCCTCTTCTTCCTGCTGACGCGCGCGCATTTTGGCCATGCGATGTTCCTCTATTCTCTGCGATTTTGACTTCTTGTTCGCCTGAGCTTTGGCGGCGGTAGCAGCCTCCGCTTCGGCAGCCTTTTTGGCCTTTTCTCTCTCAACTTCCGAATCCTCCGCAGCGTCCCAGGATTCGAGGACGTCTGAGTCATCTTCTTCGTCCTCGAACCTGCCGCCGCGGCGGGGAATGGCCTTGGCCGCTGGTGGAGGGGAAGACGGTGGAGTACTATCGGAGTCCTCTTCGTCTGGAACGTAGGGTGTGGGTTAGCGATAGAGTTATTCTTGTGAAAGCGACAGGCATTGCTGTCGCCGCAGCCTGATCAGACACGTACCCCACTTTGACGGAGCCATCTTCACGTGGTGTTTTGGCGACTTGTTAACTGTGAAATAATCTTTCCACAACAGACTAGATGGTATAAAGTGTGGAAGTAAGACTGCGGTTGGATTTCCGTGTGAATGTAACTGGGACGCGCGTGAACGAGAAAGTAGAGTTGTGGGGTTGATAGAGTGTGTGGGTTAAAGGGAGAAAAGGCGAAGCCAATACTTTTTCGCGCTGACCCGGATTTCACATGCCTTCCGCTTAGGGTTGTCAGGCTTTTACGTCACACGGCTCTAATTAAAGCCTGAGAAGCACGGCATAGACACGTGCGATCGAGGCTGATATTCCAGCCTCTTTCATTATGGGAAATTACAATACTAAATTCCGCGCTCTAGAATTGCAACAATAGCATTCATACCATTATCATGGTTATCATTCCAAGAACAATCAGCCAATTGAATAAGAACCCGATGTTATTCATCTCAATGGATTTGATAAGGAAATGCCTCAGCTTTCGTCAATTGTGCTCAGAAATCACTGCCTACCAATTGAAAAATTGTTTGTGTAGAGTTTGAAATGGTCTGCTTGTAATGCGGCAAACCAACGCAGTCCTGTAACCCTGCCCTTCATGGTGTTCTCTATTGTAATCACCGCTCTACGGTCCCATCTGCAATGACATCGTGGGTAGCCTTGTGACTGACTCCCGTTCAAGAGTCTTCCTGACCATTACCCAAGGCCCTGAATTATCTTATACCTCAATGGCTCGACCCCCGAAACTCTCCGGCCTGCAAAAGGATGTTCTGCATCTATATCGCAAATGCCTGAGAGAAATCTCTAAGAAACCCGAGGTATGATCCGACTTTATGTAACGCAAACTAAAGATGCATGAGGCGCTCAATATATTTGCTCAGAATGCTCAACCGAATTTCAGAACATTTGCGAGGTAACCACACTGCCTCTCTTGAACTTCTTGACGGAGAGCTCATACTTTTTGGATTATAGGACTGAGTTTGAGAAAAATCTACACATCGATAAAAAAGACTTTGCTACAATCGAGCTATTGCTGAGAAGAGGGCATCGCCAACTTGAAACGTATGCGTCTCCTGACACTACTAACATTCATTGAAGATGTGTTAGAGGGAGGTGCAGCACGACTCGCCCGGCGGGTGGCCCCAGATGGTGTCTACATGAAAACCCGGCCCTTTCAAGTCCGACGCGAGGCCTTGAATTCGTTTTGTCCAGGCCAAAGCAAGCAATCGGTTGTCCGGACATTTGGCTGGGAGGGCACAGGCGAGAAACAGCTTCGTAATCAGTCACGTGATCGAGAACTGCCTAGAAGATCCCCGAACCTGCGGGAAGCTTCATGTCAGTGCTGGACACGGGTTGAAGCTTCGGCCGCCCAGAAACGCCCGAATATCGCCTCCATCCCTATAGTGTGGTATTGATTATGAGAAGCTCCAAGAAGATGCGAGTTCCATCTGGACACAGGCCGCGTGTTCGGCGATGCTGCCTACAGACACTTGACCTGTCTATAAAGACAATGCCGTTCTCACCTCGATAGACAGATTGCTTTCTGCCATTCTCATCTTCCACATCAACACTAGGAACCAGTCCTCCAAAACCCTCATTCCAACAAGCTCATCAAGATCAACACATTCCCCGAACCAAACATGCAATCCCGCACTGCGTTGAGACGTGGCCCTCCGGGCTTCTGCCGCCCTGCTGGCCGTCATGGCCCATGTGGAGATGTCAGGGCTGCGCACTTCATGCGCGGTCCTACCACTTTTCACCAAGGACATCCACTGTTTCAGTCCGGCGAATTCATGCCTCTAGCACGCTTGTTGGACGACTTTTCTAGGCCTGAGCCTTTCTTCGGCGCCTTTGGCGGGCCTGGCGTTCACGTCTCTCGGGCCGATCGACGCCCGGGTGATTTCTGGCCCTTTTTCCAGCTCCGTGAAGCTCGCAACGAGACCTTCAACCCTAGATTCGACGTGAAGGAAACTGAGACATCCTATGAGCTCAGGGGCGAATTGCCAGGCGTCACGCAAGAGAATATCGAAATTGCGTTCACCGATAATCAAACCCTTGTCGTTAAAGGCCGCACCGAACGCGAGATCCGTCAAGGCCAGCCGGCCGCTACTGTGGACAAGACCGCCACTGCTTCTGCAATCGCTGAAAACAATCAGCAACCAGAAAATCAACCAGCACTGGCTGATGATGCCGCCTCTGACGCTGGCTCAGCGTTCTCGAACAGTTCATACCAACAGCCCACTGTTGAAGATGAAGAGCCAAACACACCGCAGTCCACAACGGAAGCTCCCGAGCCCCAGGCGGAGTCCTCTGCTGACGCTGTAGCCAAGACATCCGCTGAAGTCAACCATCCAGAGCAACAGCAGCCCCAGCAAAAGCCCACCGAGCACTACTGGTACTCCGAGCGCAGCATCGGCAGTTTTGAGCGCACCTTCAGCTTCCCCGCGCGCGTTGACCATGACGGTGTGACCGCCAGTCTCAATAACGGCATTCTTGAGATGAGCGTGCCCAAATCAGTCAAAAGCGAAGCTCGACGCATCAATATCAACTAGATCATTTCGGGGACTTAGCATAGCGACAGCATTTTCAGGAGTCCAGGAAATACAGAAGCGATGGTCATACTGCTAATATGTTGCGACGACGGCAGAGAAAATCATGATAGCTGATGAAGCTATGTAATATATAAGGAAATATTGTCAGAGAAATAGTACCCATTTGAAACATAAGCGTTTTTCTCCATCTAGACCGCTCCTTGAGTGACTTTCCTCTTCGGCGCTTGTCTCATCATAAACTTCGTTATTGATTCAGTTGTGTTCATCTGCAGCGCGCTGTCTCTCTTCCATACGAGGCACCGCCAGTCACCCTCTTCCATCTCGTGCTATGAATACGTCAGCCTGTTCCCATCTCAACCTCGGGCAATCACACGGCTGCCGACTGCACGTGACAACCTGACAAGGCACTACGAAGTGGCCGCAACGCACTGCAATGAAGAGTTCTGTAAGAAGGGAACAACCTCTAGGGACCTGTTTAATTTCATTCGATTGGAAGGGGTATGTATCTGCGGCAGGGGTGAGCAGCGCGTTCGTCTCGCATTGATCCTTCGGATTCGTCATAAGGCCGTCTATTCGTCAGAGCAAAAACAGAGCGGCCGCGGTGAGGAAAGAATGAGCAAAAAAAAGCGAGAAAAACAAGTACACAGCTTCACAAAAGGGACCACCCGGTCGTAGCGCTCGTTTCCACGAACCCGCTTAGATAGAGCCTCCACTTGTTCCTAGGCAGCCGCCACTTTGACTGATGCGCGCACGTGCGGCCCTACGTAGGCCGGCAGGAACCTGTCGATGTACTTGAGCTCCTTGGGGCTGGACGGGTCGAGGGCAAAGTCGAATTTGCGGGTGAAGTTGGCAAGGGCGAGGCGGAGCTCGACCCAAGCGAGGCTAAAGTCCATGGTGAAGTGATTAGTAAAGGCTCTCACAAGCTCACGCGCTATAGAGAAAGCAATAGAATTCGGGACGATGAGCTATGACTTACTTGATGCCCATGCACGATCTTGGCCCTTTAGAGAAGGCAACCAAGTTGCTGTCAAGCTGCGGGTCATCCAGCCAGCGTTGCGGCTGAAAGTCGTTGGGATCTGGGAAGATGCTCGGGTCCAGGTGTACGAACTGTGAAGCGCAGGACACGATAGTGCCTTCAGGGACGAAGTAGCCAGCGATACGAGCACCTCCGCTTGGAACGATGCGGAGGAGACCTGAAACAACGCCGCCGCTGATACGAAGACCTTCTTTGAGTACAGCATTTAGGTACGGAAGCTTCTCAATCTCCCTCGCAGGTAGAGGCGTGGAAGTATCAGGCCAGGCCGCACGTAGTTCGTCTTTAAGCTTGGCATAGATACTTGGATCTTTGAGGATATAGTAGAAGACGGTGAGAAGGGTGTTTCCCACAGTATCTGCACCGCCAAACATCAAAGCCTGGGCTTCTTCGTAAAGTGAGCCGGCGCTGGGTGCAGTTCCACGAGCAACCTCATCTGGAGACATCAGGGATTCATAAATGGTCATGTTATGCGGCAGGTTCTTTAGATTCTCGGTCGGATTCACTGTGATGTCGCGAATCTGCTCTCTCAGAAGGACCTGAAGATCGATCAAGCCAGCGGTCTGCGGAGCCATTGTCTTCGCGAAACCGGGCGGTGACCGATGAATTATGGTTTTGATGATGCTGGAGTGCTTCATGCCTATAAACGAATCGCAAGCGGCGTCCATGGCCAGGATGATGGGAGCTTTGAATCCCGGCACGTGAATTGCGTTGGCTGATTTGCCGAATGCAAGATAAGTGATGATGTCCATGGTCATGCAGCGAAAAGCATAGTTTAAATCGGCGGTTGAGCCTTTACCGGCCAAAGCCTGAAACTCGGAGCTCAATTCATCGACCTAGTAGCAAAGCGTTAACTTTAGCAGACGAAAATTCAACCACTCAATGAGCCGACCTTCTGCTGCACCAGCGGTTCCGCTTGGGTTACGGCGCGAGCGGAGAATGTTTTGTTCATGACCTGTTGGCGATAAATCAGTAGTCTCCAGAAGAGGAAGTGGATGCCACACAAGCTTACGTCTTTTCTCTGTTTGGCTTCATCGTAATGAAGGAAGCCAAATGAGGATCGGTCTTCACCAAAACAATGGTACAATTTCTCTTCTTTGTCCCATCTGTTTTTGTTGTTGTAGATGTCGTGATAAGCTTGGGGATTGGAGAAGTGCAACTGCGGCACCAAAATCGGTCAATCTTGAGTACATCATGCACGGGGTTAAGCATGGCTATACCTCAGTCGGACCAGTACGAACGACGTCGCCTGCAGGATCAATGATCAGGATTTAAATTTACTATGACAATCCATTGGATCAGTGAACGGAATATTACCGTATTTGCCATGAAGATCCTGTAAAACATGTAGCCATGAGTAATTGAGGAACCACTCCACGACGGTATGCCAGCAAGACGAAGCTGCAGCCAAAGACGGACCCGGGTACCGCGACAGTGGGTGGAAGTAGACCCGCTGCACGTATACAGAAGAGAGGTACAGTAGCGGCAGAGTGGAAAGCACCAAAATGGCTGAATAGCCTGCAAATGCTTGAGGTATATACAGGAATGTAGAGATATCCATCTTGTCGGTAACCAGGATGAGTAGCCAGCAAAGGAAAAAGGAAAGAAGATATTACAGCGCTGGGCCAATTATGCTTTTCAGATCGTACCGAATTGTGCTACTGTGAGGGCGAGATCTCTGCATAACCAGATAGAACCTTGTGGCATGAGATCAGCCGCCGGTGCGCATGGGCTTAGGCTTAGATTATGCGGGCTGACGTTCGAGGATTGCGAGAGCGTCCAATTTCGACTTAGGAGGTCAGCCGAAGGAAAAAATGGAAATTAGTCGGGAAGCCTAGTTGGGCTCATAGTCTGCTTTTGCACGCAACGGTCTACTAGAGTTTTACCCCTCCGCGGTCGAGGGATTTTCGCGATCGTAGGAGGTCGCCTCCGCCGGCGAGACATCACGGCCCTGCCTGGCGCATTTCAAAGCACTTGAAGGGATGACGGCCTTGGTGGAGGAGTGGCGCGGGGACCGCAACTTAGCGCTGAAAGTGTTGTATATCAACGAATGGGACGAAAGCAACAGAGTCAAACAGCTCCGGCATGTGTGTGTGAGTTAGCGCGGCTCAGGAGCTGCAGGGCTCGGCTGCGTTGACGATAAGGGTCAAACCGAAGAGCGTGAGCGAATCGTGCCCGAGGCATTCAGCACGCGGAAGAGATCGACAATGACGGTATAGGAGCCTCGATGGTCATGGGGAAATGATAGTGGGGAAGGGGATCAGCAAAGCGAGCATTACCCATTTAAGCGAACTTAGCAGTGATCACAAGGAAAAGGCGTGGCAGAGGAAGGGAGAGGGGGGGGGGCTAAAGGTAAGGGAAGGGGGGAAGAAAAGAATGTTGGGTGGTGAGTGAAGGTAAAACGCCGGCTATAGGCTGGATAATTGGGATAAATAACTATGCTAAGATTTAGGTCAAGAAATTTACGCAAGTAGCTGAATATTGCGTGTGTGTTTCGCGAATTGTGAGAAAAAGGCATGGGAAATTTACAGGAATTAATGTTCCGAGTACATGGGACGCTACTGCAGTGGGCGGTATGTTAGGACCCGGCCAGCTGGGAAACTGGATCAAGAAGAGCAGATCTGGCGTGAGCAGCCAGACGGGCACACCGGCACCTGACAGCTGTTGATGTTAGCTACACCGTGCTTCAGCTATCGCGTCTCGTGGCTCAGACAAGGTGCTAATCTCCCGTCACCGCTGATTTCGGGATGTGCGTAGAGCGCGCCCCAGCGTAACAACACACACATGACGAAGGCCTGGCCAGGACAGGCAAGGGTCCTTTTGGTGTGACCGCGAAACGGGTGGGGTTGGTGAGAGCTAGGGAGGCATTGCAGACGATAAATGGGATCGGTCGGGTCGCAGCGACCGTCCCTTGGGCATATCCGCGGCCACGCTCGCGGCCATTTGCCAGTGCTGTACGACTTGCAACCTGACCTCAGTCACGGAGAATCATTTGCATTACGCTCGCGGACGAGATGTCTCGTTCTGAATCCCCGAGATCGTGGCCGCTGAATCTGTGGCAATCAGATTTCAGCCTTTCGACTTCTCCGCACGCAGTCTCTTATCCTCGAATTCCGCCCACGGTGGCTGCTTCTTACGGGGTGATTGAACGGCATGCTGCCAATGCAAACTTTTTTTTGGCCACCGCTGCCACTGACGATGTCGAGTCAAGGGGTTCCTACGAAGTCAAGTCAAGGCACAATACTTTAATGGGCGAGGCTATTAAATGCTGGACTGACCGATCCTCGTACCAGCACGCTGGACTCAGATTCAGATTCCACACAAGGGATGGCCATTGAAACAAGCTGCGCCTTCTTTTCTTCGCCCGGGACACAAGCATGAGGCTCCCTTGTGGCGCCGAGCCAGTTATCGCCCTGCAGCTCAAAGAGTCGGAGCACCACCATCGCCATCGCCATCACCATCCCTTTCAAGCACTGGTTGATGCTTCGCTTCCACCCAAAGAGGGACCGCCGAAACTCCCGATCGATACCCGGAGCGGAAACTCAAGTCTCTGATTACGTAAACAGTCGGCGCGACGGACCTCCTGCGGCGCAGCAAAGTTCCACCCGGAACACAACCCGAGCATCTCCGGCAGCAAAGTTCCTGCCCTCCACAGTGAGGTAAGGGGAAGTATCGTGTGAATTAGCTGAGGGGTGGAAAGCTTGGAGGGGTGGGAGAGCAACAGGCACAACTTAGCCACGTTAGCCGGGCAGGCTACGGCCGCACTGGCGGGAGGCCGCACTTGTGCCGGGGATTTTGTGAGGGCTGTTGCATAAGTTATCGACCAACCACACCGTGCGGACTCAGACGGCAAGCTCAACCTCGTCCGCCACCCTGGAATTCGGTCGTCGCATATGTCTCCGAAGAATCATTGACGGGTATGCGAAGCTGGGAAAGAAGCTCTATTATGAGTTTGAAAGTCGTGCGTGCGACAGACTTGGTTTAGGAAGGGCATTGACGGTCTGGAGGCCTCTCGTAGGATCGTCTCACCGTGCTGCAACTGCGTCGCAGAGGACCCAAGGCGACGGTTCTCACACGCACTGGCGGGATTAGTGCCCGGCCAGAGCTCGTTCTTCAACTGTCCTTTGCCCGCTCGCTCCTGAATAATGGCGCGTGGTTGATTACCCCTCACATCCTGGCCTTGACTTCTTCTACACTTACAGAACGCAAATAAAACAAAATTTGAAACTCAAATCCTCAATTCGCTTGACAGCGACCAGCATAGCTCATCGTGGAAGCCAGCAATGGCTGAGAATCACCACAACCCACATATTTCTGCGGCAGTGAGCATTCTCTTCTCGCACGGCCGTCCAGCGTCGTCCTCATTTCCTGCCCTGACCCTTGCAAAACCTGCCAGGAAGATACAGATTCTGCATACGATGAGTCTATGAGCGATCTGCGTTCGTAAGTGATCTTCATCGAGAGCGCTCATCGCATTCGAAACTGTCGTGACGCCAACCGTGACCCAGAGACACCACTACCTTACAGTCGTCTATTTTCGACTACCGTTTTGAGAATGGGAGACGCTACCATTCTTATCGTCAGGGCTCATACTGGTAGGATGCCAACGATGGTGATCTCGAAGACGGAGCGCTGAACCTCTTGGCACTGATAGGGGCCCCAATGATGAGCTCATGATGAACACTCTGGACCTTAGGTTGGCTCAGTCGCTTCTACTGTGGGGAGAACTATCCCGATTTGGCTGACTTCTTGGGACGTCAAAAGCCATCACGTCCAGCTGCTCATGCTCAACGGAGCCTTGTTCCTTGCGCCGATCGATCCCCATCCACAGCGCGCGCTGGATGTCGGGACCGGGACAGGTATTTGGGCCATGTATGCTACTCCAAAAGAGCAACGCCGAGACCAAGGCTAACGAAGAACATCCAAGGGACTTTGCCGATCAGTTTCCAGATTGCCAGGTTCTTGGCACTGATCTTTCGCCCACTCAACCGCTGGAAGTACCGCCGAATCTCCGTTTCGAAGTCGACGACGCTTGCGCAGAGTGGGTTTATACAAAGGACAGCTTTGATTTCATTCACATGAGGAGCATGTATGGTAGCGTAGCTGACTGGCCCAAGATGTACCAGGAGGTGATGGCGCATCTCCGACCTGGCGGATGGTTCGAGCAAGTGGAACTGAGCGTGGTACCCAAAAGCGACGACGGCACCGTCACCCCTAATTCCATCTTTGCCAGGTGGGGAGAAGTTTCACTGGCGGCGGGAGACAGCTTTGGCAAGACGCTCAGGATTGTCGACGAAAGCCGGCAGGGACTCGTCGATGCTGGCTTTCGAAACGTAGTCGAGCACAGATTCAAACTGCCAATGGGACCGTGGCCGCGGGACGGGCGCCTCAAAGAGATCGGCAAATATAACAAGTTGCACTGGGAGATGGGAATTGAGGGCTGGTGCATGTTTCTACTGACCTCCTATCTGCACTGGTCGAAGGAAGAAGTCACGATCTACGTTGAGCAGATGAGGTCCATGCTTAGAGACAAGAACGTCCATGCATACCATGAATGGTAAGAGCCCTTCTCCCTTGGACTATTGAAAAAAAGCAGAACGTGATGGGTTAATACATCAAAATGCTTGGCAGCACTGTGGTCTACGGGCAGAAACCACTCGGAAAATTGAACTACTAATCATGATCGATAAGTTCCAACTTCGAGGAAAGGAATAATCCGGTTTCGCTATGCTTGTTTACGTCAAAATAATACAACCAGATTCAATTGCAATGGCTGGCCGGAAGTCAAAGTATTGGAAAAGTCCTATTCCAAAAAATATGAAAATGGGCAGGTCAGACGCAGTATCCGTTACTGAGGGTTGCTCCAACCCGTAATTATTAGCAATCCGTATCTACTAGCTACTAAGGATAATTATGTGATTAACGACAGAAGTGGAGGGCTATCTTAAATTAAACAGCCCGACGATCGGGCGGCGGTTGCTATGGCTTCCGCACTCTAAGGTGAATAACTGACGTCATATGAGCGGACTGGCCCAGATGGCTCGAATGAGCTGCCCATTCACTGGCGCATGCATCCGTGTCCACTGCATCATATTCCCTAACACCTCCGTCTCTCGCCTCGACATCTCTTTCCGCCCGAGGTGATCGCGCGTCTATAGCTATATCGAGATTTGACATCTCACATACCTACGAGAAAAAAAAAAGAACTCTATCAGATCCCCTCAAAGCAGCCACTTTGCTCTCTTTTGTGTCTATATCAAGCATCCGCTATGGCGGCCAAAGCTGTGACCGAGCCCGTGGCTTGCCCAGATCCTTCAGCGCATCAAAAATCGAACGCGCTGCAGGATCAGGCATCGAGAGCTGCACTCTACGTTACGGGATCGCCGGGCAAGGTTCCCAATGCCAGGGAAATCCCTGTGTTAGGTCCTGATGGAAAGCTTTCCTCAGCCGGTAGGTGCTCTATAAGTTGTGTATCTTGATCAGAAAACTAACGCAGGCCTTTTTGCAGGCGCTGCGGCTTCCCTTAAAATCGCTCAAGCACAAGACCTGCCGAGCTTTCCTGTTGTCGGCATTGACACCGAGAAGTCCGGCCATCAGGCTGCGACCTTGGCAAATGCGAACCAGCAGCCCTTTGAGCACTGGAAGCCGGCTCTCTCGGCATCCGCCGGAAAGGCAGCTCTGCTGGCTCACAAGGACGGTGGCAAAGTAGAGCTTTGGCAGCCCACGGCCTCGGACGCTGGCCACAGTGCCGCTGGCGCTGCGCTCGGGAAAACAGGCCCGCAACTCGACTACGGTTACACCGAAGATGGGCGGAAGAAGGCTTTGCTCGCTGCGACATTGTCGCACTCCGGCCGTGTTCGTCCCGAGACTGCGGCTCCTTCTCCCAAACGTTATCCTGATGCCGTCAATTCGGCTCACAACGCGCTCAATGCTGCTACCGTGGCTCATCGCACGCCATCCGTACGCTCCGTCGGCAACGAACGCGTCTCGACCCCGTCCACTGAAGGAGCGACCCGCATGAGTTCCGCAGCTCTCGAAGCCGCACGAGTCCAACACACCCAAGGCGTCCCCCGTGAGATGTACAGCTACGATCCTCAAGTTCCGCTCGAGTTGGAAGAGAAGAAACGTCAAGATGCTATACGAGGCGCGGCCGCCTCGTTGGGTCGAACGTCCGAGAGCGAGGAGCGGGGTCGCTCGGAGGCAATCAAGAGTGCATCCTACTCGATGACGAAGCAAATGCAAGAGGCCCAGGCCCAGGCTCTGGAAGCTGCAAACCCCAAAGTTGATATCAAGGCTGAAGCCAGAAACTACATCTATCTCCAGGAAGCTGCTCACAAGTTGGCTCAAGAACGGCTCTCGAAGCTGGGCCCAGATGAGTTCGAAGCACAAATGCAGCACTACGGCTACGCGCAATCTCCTCAACGCTCCAAGCTTTCCATTCGTCGGAAGAGCCGCCCAGGCTCCAAAGACATTGGCGGAGACGACGAAGAAGAGGACGATCTGCGCGACGAGGTGAAAGCCGGGAGGATTAGACATCAGATGAGCATCTTCAACAAGCAGGTTGAGGACGTAGATGCCAAGAAACGTCAACAGGACCGACAGAGCTTGTTGGACGCAGCTCAGAAAGCAGTGCATGCTCGGATGCAATCTATGGACAAGCAGCTCTTTGAAGAGACTGGCAAGATCACCCCAGGCATGATGGAGGAGTGGGAAGCCAAGGCTCGCGCCCGCGCGGAGGCAGACAGTGAGAAGCGCATGGAGCATCATGGCATGGTCCACATCGGCGGTGGAAAATACATGGACAATTCCGAAGTCAACGAGATTGCCGCAGCGCGGATGCAGCCGACGCTCGACGAAATCAACGACACAGCTGAGAAGCAGAGGGCTCGTGACGAGGAGATCCGACTTGATGTGGAGCAACGCAAGCGAGAATCGCGCACGCAGAAAGACCGTGAACGCGACACTAAAGCAGAAGTCAAGAGACAGAAAGGCAGGTTCCGGTCATCTCCATTTGATATGTTATCACGTTGGACTAACGCTGTGTCACCAAACTGTAGATGAGGAGAAGGAGAAAGCTCGGCAGGAGAAGGCTGAACAGAAAGAGCGCATTGCGGCTGAGAAGGAACACGAAAAGGTGCAGAAACGCCTTTCCAAAGAGCAGCAGAAACAAAGCAAGGAAGCTGCGGCTGCGGAAAAAGCCGCACAAGAGGAGCAGAGACGCATCGAGGTGCGCAAATCCTACACTGTGAGGGAGTCGGCTATGATCAAAGACGACGATCCGATCAAGGAAGATGGCGAGGGTGCAGCAGCTGCGGGAACAGCAGCGGAGGAGCCAAAACTTGAACCCATCAACGAAGTTCCAGCTACTTCACGTCTTGAGGAGGAGGCCGAGGCTTCGCAAGCTGTGCAGACCGCAAAGAGCGATGTCCCTGAAGGTTCGTAGAATTCGATGGGTGAAATCAAACAACCAGAACTTTACTGATGAGAGCTGCCAAAGATCCTCCCGGTGTCCCTACCAGTTTCCAAGAAAAAGCAGCAGCAGCAGGAGGCTTGCAACCAATTTTCACCCAAGAAGGTCAAACCAGCACCACCGTTGAATCGTCTCCGGTAGTCGACAAGAAATCTAAGCGCCGATCGCAGTTCCGTGACTTCTTTGGCAAATTCAAGAGAGGTGACAAACGGAATCCACAGGCAGACAGTGGAGACGATGGAGCTGCCAGAGCAGCAAGTAAACCAGATGAAAAGGAGCTGGATGAGGGCGCAGATGCTACAGGGGTAACAGGCCGCGAAGACGAAAACACGGATGCCCACGATAGCAAAGGTAAAGGTCGAGCTGCGCGCAGTAGGACACCGAGTATTAGCTCACTGTCAAGTCAAGGTGAAGATTCCAAACGTGGTCGGCTGAGAGACAGCACTGTGACCAACGACGACTTCCAGGAGGCCAAGGACACCTTTGAGGATGACAAGGATGACAAGGACGAGGCGTTGACGACACCCACCGCGACTTTTGCAACCAGGACCTCGAATGAGAGCCCCAACAGGAGCTCCAAATTCAAGGAGGAGGTCTGATCGCTTGCTGTCGCGGCGCGCGGGGGAAGAGATACCAAAAAGATACCAGGAGGATTTCATTCGTAATCATATCTACAAGGCCTAATAATACATCCAGAAAGTCAGCAAGCGATAGTCGAGCGATAGTCGAGTGATCGGTTCATCCAGTGATTTTTTTTCCTTGGGTATATGTGCACTTTCTGTACATTGTATATAGTATCATGAGCATTCCCTGCGCTGTGTAGCCATGAATATTTCGATTCCACCGATGTTTTCCATGCTCTTGCCGAGCTTTGGCTTGACTAGGTAGCTTTACACAAGTTTGAGTCTTATTTGTAAGAATCCCTTCAAGCACGCACGTATCTGCACATGAGACGAGACGCGTTTCCGGGGTGGGGGGGGGGGCTACTCGCGAGCATTATATCTTTCATCGTCATCACGGCGAGTGTGGGGAACAGCAAGACGGAATGCAAATTCGCCAAGGGTTGTTATTGCACACGCAGTCCATATCCAGGACGGCTGATGACTCGAGCGCATCCTTCAAAGTTGGGCCGGAATCATTGTGGTCACGGACTGAACCATCACGATAAATGTGTGAGACAAGTGAAAAAATCAGTCATGCGATGAGCTGTGCCACATAGCAGAATACACTTCGCGGCGCTGAAAGCGTCATTCTAAATCGTTGGTATCGAGATAAACATTCGACTGATAACCAAGGAGGGCCGCGTAGTCAATATTTAGCACCAGGGTTTGGGTATCACTTATACACCATCATGGAGAGCTGGAGTGACTGCCCAACCAATGTCTGTAACAAGCAATTGCCGTTCCGGCCGCGGCTCAGGTCTGACGACTCTGGCCACGCGGCGTGGTAGAATGCCGGGGCTGTTTACAAAGAGCCAGCTCTTGGCACTCAGTCAGATCAATCACTGGGGAGCTTGGCTTGTAGCGCGAGAGGTCGAGACGAATTGTATGCCGAGACTTGACCTGGGCTTGGGGGGCAGTAAACGTACTTGCATGCGCTTGTTGAAGCCTAATCTTCAGAATCCGACGCCCGGCCTACTTCCATTTCTGGTCCCGGAGGCGAGGCTGCCGGCACGTCACACCTGGCAGATCGGAGGAAGCCTGACGTCACTCACGTCACCAGCGAAAACCGAGCCCTCGACGTTACTTGCATGGCAATGAAAGTTGTGCACGACAAACTCAAATTCTGTACAAGACATCATACCAAGTATCAGACCATGCCATCCTTCCGGTCTGCGACCTCGACTTATTTTGATCTTCACTACCCTTTACTTTCTCAAGATCATCACTCTGTGAATATACCCAGCGCCGTCCGTCACTAAATTTCTGACTGTCCGTCCCCCGCAACCACTTCGACTTTGAACAAGTTGGCCTTCCCAGCTGGCACTGAGGACCATTCGGCTTGCTCAAACTTGGAAATCTGCGGAATCTCCATAATCGACGACCTTCCAATCGCCCAATTTCACCGATCGCTGAGTTAAGCAGAGGCGCCGTCGCTACCTCTTCCTGACTTCCCCAAATCGCACAACGCCAATATGCTTGAAAAGTTCGCATGGATATTGCCCTTGTTCTCGGCCCTGACATGGCTGGGTAAGTTCAGCTTTATCATCCGGTTACGCGATATCATCAAAATCTAACGCTCGTGTTCTCGGATTAGGAACTCTTCTCGGACTGTAAGAAGCCTACCGTTCAATAACGCCGCGATAGTGGGGTGACATACTAACTCGACGTAAAGTTTGCTTGCTTGGCAGATCAATGGCCCGTCGGAGTATCCTTCCGAATCACCTGGCCAGACCATCGCGTAAGTACTGTCACCAGTGCAGTTTGAATGTATCAGCAGTACCTCTAACGTTTCTGCAAACCTCCAGTTACATCTCCGGTAAGATGCGCCGCTACAAATGCGCCATGATCGCCCTAGGCTAACAGCGCGTAGATACTGGTGCTTATACATATAGGCCGCTCTTCATCGCTGGTGGCGCAACAACCGTTGTTTGTCTGGATCTCGGGATGATCCTTGAGCGTTGGTTCAGACACCAGGGCAAACTCAAGCCCAACACCAGCTGGTTTCAAAAGAGCATGGATATTCTGGCCATATTCGCTGCCATAGTGGGTGCATGTGGCTTGATTTTCTTGACCATCTTTGACACCTACTCCTACCCGACCGCACACGACGACTTGCTCGTGGTTTTCATGTGAGTACACATAACAAGGTCACGTTTCGCTTCATCGGAAGACTGACGGTCATTCACTGGATTATAGTGCTGGCTATATTGTATCAGCCATCGCCATATGTACGGAATACCAGCGACTCGGCAAGAAATATCCTCAACACACATGGGTTCTTGCTTCCTTCTGGACAAAATTGGTCTTCATCGTCATCGAAATCGCGTTGGCCATCCCTTTCGCCATCTTCGAACTGACCGGTACCGATTCGGAGCAAAACACCGCGGCTGTTCTTGAGTGGATCATCGCCTTTATATTCACCTTTTACATCCTCACCTTCATGATTGATCTTTTGCCCGCCATGAAGACGAAGCATCACGTCAGCAAAGAGTCAAACGCTGAGATGGCCTACAGCAAGTCGCGCTATCCCGGTGAGGCGTATGGTGACTCTTCCAACTCATCGCCCATCTTGCCTCCTGTGCAAACAGGCGGTGCCCTGAACGCCAACTTTTAGGATGCTATGACATAATCACTCAATGACTGCGAGATCGTATGAACATAATAGCTGGGGGCGGTAATTTGGTGATGCCACTGAAAGCATTTCGACATGGCAACAGACACATCCTTGACGCTAAAGCATTGGCGCAGCGGGGTTTCTTGGAGAACTATCTACACAGGTGCATGGCACAAGCAAATCCCTTTGAGGGGCTTGAAATTAATAATTGAAGATTATATGAGTTTCAGCTGTAAGTTTCTGTTGATAGAGAATCCACTGCCTCCAGACAGAGGCATGCGAAAGGACCGAACTCGCTTCAGACCGGACCCTTGCTTCTCCGTATGTTCAAGACCCGACAGATTTCTGCTCGAGACCGGATAGTATGCGTGACATCATACCTGGAATCTACCTCACGTGCCGGGCTCCAGCTCGAACTCCAGGGCTCCAGCTGGGCTCAGAGGAGGCTCGAGGCTATCGGGCGATCTCTGTCTACATACTCGAGAAAATGTCGCTCGAACGCGCGAGCCCTAGATTCCGAAGCCCTGAACATCCCTTTTTCAACAAAGCGGTGACAGAATTTCGCCGCTCTCAGAGGTTCCGCGCAAGCCCTACTGCCGGGATTAGAGAAAACATCAAAGACCTTGAATTGCACCCCAGACGACACATCACATCCCAGTCTTGAGTCTCCAGGTATCCAATAAAGATGCCGAAGGAAGTCAAGCAAAAATCTGGCATCGCCAGAGGTACGTTACCACCCTCTTTCGCACCTTCAAAGCGCCTCTATCCGACTACGTCGTCGCCGATTCAGGGCTTTGTGGGTAATGATCCTTTGGAAAAGCAGACTAGCGAGACTAACAATCAATTATCCATAGGTGTTAACGCCGGCCACGTAAGTACCTGGGACTTCTCGTTCAGCCCCCTTGTCTTGATTGTCTCGATGCACCTTTCGCGCGATTCTTCCACCCTGGACTTCGGACATATGACCAGACCTTCCCGATGCATTCCAACAATTTTCGGATGAGCTGAACACGGCGACTTTCTGGAGAGACTCTGCGCCGGAGGCATTGAGGACCTGAAAACATGTCCGACAGGTTCGACTCAGAGCAACTAGCAGGAGGTCTTGAAGCAACATGTCTTGGAGATATTACGAAAAGACCCTTGAGTGAGGATCGTGTGGCAACATCCAGGTTTCATCGCAACGACAGCATTCGTGATCAACTGAGTTTTGCGACTTGCGCCTGGTTTCTTTGTTGAATCGCCATACCGTTCAATCAAATTGAAGATTACCGGCTCACCTTTTCTGGTCGAATAGTCAGAGACAACATTGGGACAGCAGCTTGATGATGTGGCCTACGAACAATCTACGACCTTGGATTCTGTGATCGCATGCATACATCATTGATTTCCAAATTTGCAACTCGGACACTAACACATCCTTCTCAACCTTTCCAGAAAGTCACCCCTCTCCAACCACCTGCAAAGCTCGCCCGCCAAAAGGGCAAGTCCACCCGCCGCAATGAATTCGTTCGTGATATCGTCAAAGAGGTCGCCGGGTACGTTCCCATTCTCCCGTCTGCAGATGAGCTTTCGGGGCTCGTCCCACGGCCTTCACCAACTGACTGCTCCCAAGTCTCGCCCCATACGAGCGCCGCGTGATCGAACTGCTGCGCAACTCGAAAGACAAGCGCGCCCGCAAGCTGGCCAAGAAGCGCCTCGGCACCTTCAGGCGCGGCAAGAGAAAGGTCGACGACATGACCAAGGTGATCGCGGAGAGCAGGCGGGCGGGCCACTAGAAAGTAGGAGTAGGAATCACAGACCGGCACTTGTCTCACAAGCCCTTTTCTCTCCCAGCAGCTGCGTGAAAAGGCCGTGTCAGGGCGAGCGGGCCGCGCGGGTCCGGCCAGGCCGCGTGAGGGCCCGCCGTCCAGTTAGCGAGCGTCAGCATAAACAAAACATCCACAGATTCAAGGGCGGGGCCGGGCCGGCCGGCCAGATCACACCAAAGGCTTTTTTTTTAAATCTTTCGATACAAAACGTAGGGTGCCCGCCTAAAAGCTCGCGCGATCGCGGGGCGTTGTACAGGGGCACAGGAGCGTAGAGCGCCCGGCCATTGCACGCTTTGCTGGAGCACACACAGGTGTCGTGACTCGTGACTTTCTCTATGTGGCTGGCGGGCTTTCTATGAACATCCATCCGTCCGTGCCTATCCGCCCATGCCACTTCTCGATCGCCCTCGGAGCTCGCCGTGTGCCCGCCGTGCAATGGGCGGTCGAGTCGCGGTGACGCTGCCCCTTGATCTGGGCACGCGTGCGCCCGGGCGCTGTTGCTTGACCACGGTTCCTGGAAGGCAGGCTTGTGTGGTGGCAGTGTGGAAAGCTTCGGGTATGAAGACTGTTCGAGTGATGGCTTTCTGCTGCTCCGCCAGCCGTCATAGCGGACACTCGCAGCATTTGGCCAACCAACTCCAAGTTTCATGGAGTCGTCATTTCTTGCCAAATTTCCCAAACCCCATCAGCTTCTTGAGTCGAGCCTCCTTGGCTTCGATGTCCCCGCCAGCGGTCTTACCTTTCTGCTGCGATTTAGCAGTATTTTCTGCGATCGGCGCTGGATCTTCGCTGGTCTGATCGTGCCCTCCTGGGTTGAGATCTACCTTCAGCTGCTGGGCTTGTCGTCGGTGCTCCTCTCGCAACGCCGGCCGCGCCCTTCGATCGGCGGGGACGTTGTCGGCCCATACGATTGTCACCAAGGTTTTGCCGGTCCAGCCCAAATCCGTGATCAGGCGACGCTTTTGCGATTTCTCGTCCTTTGCCAATGTCTCCAAGGTCCCCTTTTTTCCGGGGGCCTTGATGGAAATCTGCTCGTTTGGTCCGTCACTCATGACACTCTGGCAGATCCCGTAAAGCTCAGACACTGTGGCAGACGGTCCAAAGTCTTTTTGTGCTCGGCTACCATCCGGGAAGCGCAGTTGAACAGTGACTGATTGGACAGCAGCCAGCTTCTGGCGCTCCATCTCCGCCGCTTGTGCGATCTCACGATCCGATAACAATCGCTTGTTTTGAGATTCTTGATTCAGACGCGCTTGATGTGACTGTGCATGTGTGACCGTTGGGACATAGTCAGCATCATTGTGCGTTTTTTGCAGCGCGGACACGGCGGTAGGTGTGGAGCTGCTGGCAGGCAGGAAAAAGGTCATGTCTGCGGCGGATGGGAGAGAGGTTGCCTCAGACAGCATCGCATCAGTGATTGAATCTGTGTTATTCGAATTCGCTGAAGCGTGTGGTAAGGGCTGTATTGCGTCCGTTGTGGTGTGACTGGACGTTGGATGGTTGGTATCGCTGGTGTTGATCTTGGAATCTGGATCTACTGGAGCTGAGCTCAAATTGGTTGGAACGTCTGATTGAGCACTAGTGTCAGGTTCGGGTTTTGCTTGCGCTTTTTCTTTCGTGTGCTGGTCTTCAGTGGTGATTGGAGCAGCTATCTTATCAAAATATTGCCCGATCTCGTCCATAGCAACATGCAGCTCTTGCTCTGTGACCCGGTAGGATAGCCTAAGCAAAACGCGGCCTGAATTGTATCCAATCTGAGCAAGTGTTTTTGCAAGATCTTGTATGTTCTGGAGTTGGCGTGATTCGATCTGCACGACGGGCATTTCGTAGCACAGCTTGCCAGCACCGTGGTTGGCTCCTGCGGCCATTACTGGTACCGATCGCTGGGTAAAATTCAGGTTTGTGTTTGCCGTGGCTTGATTGCCAGCCACGCCGCTTTCAAAACGCCTCAGTATCTGCCAGATTGTGGTGTTGCTTGAGAATTTGTTCTGTAATCGACTTGAGCCGCCAGAGCTCGTGGGGATTTGCAGAGCTACTTCTACTACGGAGGGAGATCGTGAGGCTTGTACAAGGTTAAGTCGTGCGCCAGAACTAAGACCAGAGAGTCTAAATGTGCGCGAGAGATCGACATTGCGATCGTTGTGTCTACAGGGCCGTTTGGTGTCAGCGATTAGCCCAAGGTGTTATGCGGGGCGCGCAGAATCAGGCCAAGCAAGGACTGGACTGCACACGTACTTGAGTCCATATGCCGAAGGGTCGAGGCCAAACTTCTGACAAGCTTCCTGAAGAACGTCACTCAAGTGTGTGCCCGGTTGTACTTTGACCTGTTGTCGTCTTGCGGATGAATCGAATACCACAACGTGTGAGGCCATGTCGGGGCGAGGCAGTGTAGATTAATTGCGTGGCTGCTGGCGCTCTTGTTGGCGCACAAGATCTTGCAATCTATGGAGTTCGTCCTCAAGTCTTCTCAGCCTCTGTCTTTGCAGAAGAAAGGAGATCTGGGACCACAGGATAGGCAACACCCAGACCAAAGAGAGAGCAGACGTAAGGAATCTTTCGGTAGGGCTAAGGAAGAGCCTGGAATAACCCGAACTTGGCATGTCTCTCGGATACAAGGCGTCGCCAATGTCCCCCGCCAGGATACTAATCAGAGGTATCGCGCTGACCAAGATGTGGCGAGCAGATGGAGAGAAGGCCATCGAACTTCCATGTCGTGCAGCCGGACTTTGCGGCGATGACTTTTGGAGTAATACCCCATTGCACGATTCATCATACGCTTGCTTCTTATAGTAATTGATCATACCCTTTTAGGTGAGTATGGGTCAAACGCTCAAGACGCGGTATCGTCGCCTTGCCGGAGATTTGAAGAGATGGTATAAGACTGCATCAAATCTGGCTAACATTCTTAGCAGAGACATTCTAAGTTTCTACGCAAAGTGCTCTCTCATCATCTTTAAAAAGTTGAACGATGACCTGGAGGATGAGAAGTGTCGCACGTGGCGTTCTCATCACCCTGTTTTGCGGAACATGAGAATCACGGTGGCACCCCCACAGACTATCTTCAAGTCTCGGGTTTCTTCGAGAGTCGCAGAGGGATCGAGGAGTTTCGAAATCTTGTTGATCGTAATGGTGACGCAATCCTGGTCGGTATTGGCCAAGTCTGGATGGGATGCGCGCCAGCGAGTGACCATACTAGCGGTGGACAGACCACGTTCAATTTCACCCAAAGTCATTTCTCCTTTGCCGGCGAGAAAGTTAATCCCATCACTGAGCACACCGTCTTCATCCCACGTTTTCCTTGAGTAATTCGATGCTGGAAAACATTCAACGGGAGACTGGATCTGCCAGGGCAGCTTCAAGGGCTTGTATAACAACCTGGAGCACTCGTTAGGTATAAGCGTGAATGGCTTCAGTATGTTCAGCTCGAGTTCATGAAGGGCCTGTTGCACCTCTGCAGCTCTTGGGGTATTTGGATCTGCGTCGATAATTTTAGAGATCAGGTTGCTCCTCAAGCTCATCAAGGAGTTTGTGCGTACGACAAAAGAAGCCACCACACGTCCATAGCGCCACGCTTCCGCCGGGTTTGACGACGCGTTGAGCGGCTGGCCAGAATGTTGACATATCAAACCAATGCGCAGCCATTGCGGCGGTCAGCAGGTCGACGCTATTTTCTTTCAGCCCAGAAATCTTGTCGATTTCCTCGGCTGGCTGGAGTTCGTAGCGTATAGGTCTGCCACCCTTGGCCGTGCCTGCTTCTTCCCGAGCAGTCGCGAGCATCTCGCGACCCTGGTCAACCCCGATGGCGTCTGTGAAGAACTTGGCCAGATCTCTCGTAGCATTTCCAGGGCCGCAGCCCACATCGAGCAGCAGGTCAAAGGATGCTTTCGGGCCTTTGGCATGCTCATCAAGTATATAATTATACAGTTCTGGCTCGTACGAGGCTCGAATTTGATTGTACAAAATGGCTTGGCGCGTATTGTAGTTACGGAAGGTGGGGTCAGCCATTTCTTCAGTCACAGAATCTGATTTCTACAACTTTCGACCGTCTTGTGCGTTCCTGAAGTTCAGCGTTGGAACACGGTGCGGCCAGCCTTTCAGGAGGATCTCCAGAACTTCTCTAATATATGCAAACACCTCTCGGAAGATACACCTTGCGTGGAGAAGGGCAGTCACTATAAATCGACGTGATTATACCAACCGCATGAGTACTGAGACTCTAAATTCGATTGGTGTAGTTCACCCGGGGTCGAAGGATTGATTTGTAAGGGACTGTCGGTTTCGTTTAAACAAGCGAGGCAATCAGGCCAGCAATCGCATATGGACCGGCCGTAGAGGCCCCCCGAAAGGCCTATGACTGCAAGCACAAACCCCGTGCGGCGGGTATTTTTCCGCCAGAGACAGGCCGCAGCCAGCAGATCTAGGGCGCCGCCGACCCGCTTGAACTATTCAATCACCGTGCACGTCAATTGGTGATCCATTGACGGTTATTTCTCAGGTCAGGAACAAGAGAGCTTACATTTCAGCTAATGTTTAAGAAGGACATGGCGGCGTGTGAGTTCGGCGTCATCTCGTCGATGTCCTCGCCAGCCCAGGTGTTAAGCGATCCGTGAAGTGAGCCTGTCCCGCCAAAGTGTATAAGCCGGCGATAAACAGGCCGGCGGCATCACTGAAGGGTTCATGATATGGATATGTAGCCATGGTCCGATTGTATAATTTGTGATGTGTGGGCGACCGCTCGCTGACCAATGCAGATTGCACTTGAAGACCTCTCGATGGTTTATGTACGCTTCATACGCTGGTACATGGTTCAAGAGGCCGAGTCCCGAAATCCGATCAAGTGTAGTCCCGACATTCAGTCCAACTTCATCAAAGCTTGTCTTGATTTTGGAGTCTTTGACTAAACTAATATTTGCAGCGTCTATTCTTAGACCGAAAACTGTCACAAAATGCGAGGCTTGCCGGTGACAATCTGTGAATATGGACAGGCTGAATTCCTGAACCGAAAAGGCCGTCGTGAGTTTCATCTTCCCTGCATTCCGTGGTCAGATTTCGTACAGCTTCATGTCTCAATGAGGGAAAGAAACATCAAAAGAGACTCGCCGAAGAGATGTCTCTACGTGACCACGAGAAGCAATATGCTGTTGAGCCTGCGCTCCGAAAGACTATTTAAGAAGTGTATCCTTGAAAGGGGTATTCGCCAATGGCTCCACGCGCCATAAAAACCCGTGAATGCTATATATGCATTATTTACATCAAATATAGAGGCGGCACACGTGGCTACACAAAGCATTGCGTGCCCTCCGCCGGGGGAGAGGACAGCCCTCGCAATGAAGTTGTATCCTATTACTCGTGCTCATGTCAGTTCACGAGTTATGTCCTGTATCACACGACTGTCAGTGTGAAACGTGATCAAGCAGTGAACGCAATGCGACTCTTTGAGTCAGTGTGAGGCATTTGTACTGTTGGAACATTGTAGAGCTTACCGCTCGCGGACCATAAAAGAAGCAGTGCTTGGGTTTTGTTACCTGCAGGACAGGTTGAACAAAGAATGCATTTTGCGGAGCTATCTGCGCATCAAATCTCTTTCAGTGCTGTCTTCTTCATGGAGAGATTCATGGATAGCCCAGGTTCAAAGCCGCGTACTGTCTCGCCTCGCACCCGGCATCGTAGTTTCAAGGCTGTGCCCGAGTCTACCACAACGAGCTCCCATCGCAGCGACGCGAGAACGCGCATGGAAACAGAGTACAGGATTCAGCGCAAGCCGCTTGCTCAACCACAGAGTCAGACATACGGACAGCATCACCAGTCTGCTCATGCCGCTCGTGTGGCTGATCCAATATCAACCTCGCGCAAAAATCTTGGACCTCTTCCAAAGCCGCCACCACTGCCACCACCGCCATTGCCACCTCCTCTCGGAGCTAGAAAAGAGCAGTCACTGCCCGCCCACGCCAGACATGTCCACCACCCAGTCCGTTCGAAGCCTACTCCGCCACACAGTCAAGGAGGTGGAGGGACAATTGCCTTGCAACCAGTGTCCACTGTGTCCTCAAAGTGCCTTCTGGAAAGTTACGCCATAAGTTCGGAATGGAAGACATGAGACAGCAAGGAGCTGGCTCACGATCCACAAACGCAAATGGTCGCATTGGAGACATTCAATTTGCACCAGCGGTTGCGCATTCTCGGGATAGATCAGCTGGTCGGCCGATGCAGAGCTCCTCGATAAAGAACAGAGAGCCGACCCCTGTCGATCGTGGTCGCTCCAGGTCCAACAGCGCGTCAATTGCATCTACTGGTGCTACGCAATTACAAGGAAGAAACTCAAGCCGGACCCGCTCAAACAGTGCGCTCGGACGATGTACACAGCTCGGTGATTTTGTCAGCAACAGCCATTTCTGGCAATCGATCAGACACGGAAAAGGAGACTCAGAGAACTTGGGCCATGAAGCCAAACTTCCAAGCGATCGGCGCCCCCTCCACCTCAAGCACCGTGTCACGCTTCATGACGCCCCGTACGCCGATCAGCCAGGTCAAGCGGAGCAGCGTCAGAAACAGCAGTCTCGCCCGTCTCTTGCCAAAACCTCCATCGCATAGATATCATCCGCCAAGCCTGAAAGGACTGGTGTCATCCATCTCGCCGAGGACATCGCGAGGGTCTGAGCCGAAGAGTGCCTGGGCCAGGTCGGCGCGTCTGGGCCGTAGATCTTCGGTCAGCTCGGACCTATCATTTGCGTGCCGTGGAGAAGCCCCGACCGTGACTGAGAATCCTTTCACATACATGCGCTGCGTGATATGCGGAGCTCTTGGCGCGTCCCCAACTTACATTGAGGCCGAGTGTGCGCGCTGTCGCGCCCTCAAAGACAGCAAGCACGCGCGCACCCTGGCAGTGCTCCAGGGACAGGAGACAATGTCGCCAAGGAGCGTGTCGTCCGCTTGCTCCATGTCCACCTCGATCGGCAGCTCCAAATTCGGCCCTGACTCCAGAGACCGACGGCTCCCGCATCGGCCCGTGTCGAGCGCAATCACTCAAGACCTCAGCAGCCTCCAGCCGCCAGACACCGGGCTGTCTCACCGCCTGGCGAGCCAAGAGCGCCAGCCGCATCCGGCGCGCCAGCACAGCCGCGACAGCGCCTCCAGCGCGTACGAGGACATGGCCTTCCTCGCGGCCATGCCCGACCACTACCACGTCACCGCCGACTGCCCGCCGCCCGCCCCGCTCGCGCGACCCAGCACCGGCTCGCGCGACCACGCCGCCAGCAGCGGCCAGCGCTCCGGGGGCGCGGCGCGCGAGGCGCGCGACACGGCCTTCTACGGGTTCTACGACGAGCTCGACATCACGCGGGCGGGATCCGGGCGCAGCAGGAGGTGACGGAGGCGGGGGCGTGGCAGCATGTACATTTGCGGGTGGACGGCATGAGCTCGAGGAGCTTAGATCAGTGAGCAATGAGCGACTACATCGCGCGTCCGAGGACGCAGGCGAGCAAACAGGCCTTGAGCTTGTCAGCCACTGAAAGGGGTTTTCTCATGTGATTTTCTTTTTTTTTTTTTTTTGGGTTTTTTTCTTTTAAAAGAAAAAAAAAAACTCCGTGAATGTGCCCGTGTTCTTATACAAGTACGACGCTAAAAAGCAGCCTGACCTCTTACAGCTTTGCCACCGGCCGGTCGCTCATGTATTGCTGGCCCTGCCGCATCGCGTCGCACGCCTCGGCCACCATCTCCTCGACGATCTGCTTGGCCGGCTTGATGTCCTTGATCACGGCGGCCACCTGGCCCATCAGGAAGGGGATGTCGACGTCCTTGCCGTCGTCCATGTCCTGGGCCAGCGGCACGATCCCCTGGTCGCACAGCCTCCTGATTTCCTCGGGCTTGGCCTCCCAGCCGGCGACGTAGTCGTTCATGCGGACACGCAGCGGCCGGCCTGACACGACGAGCGTGCGCACCGTGTCCCTGAAAGTCGGCCGACACGATGCTATCTTTGTGCAGGTTCGAGGAGCCCGCCTCGACGCTGGCCACGAAGCGAGTGCCGACCCAAACGCCCTGCGCGCCTTGCATCAGCGAGCTGGCCAAGCCTCGACCGTCCTTGATGCCGCCAGCAGCGACCACCATAGCTGGCTCGCCTGTCAGAGTGCTCTTGTATTGCCGCGCGACCTCGCACACTTCCGGGATCAGAATCGAGTTGGCAATGTCTCCGGTGTGGCCGCCACCTTCGCCGCCCTGCGCGCAAATAATGTCCACACCGGCCTGCAGCGCCTTGCGGGCATGTTTCGGGTGACCGACCATGTTCATGATAGGGATCCCCGCAGCGTGCAGCTTCTTGATCACATGCGGTGGAGGAACACCAACCGCAGACACAAAGAGCGCAGCGCCGTTCTTGATGGTCACGTCGATCAATTGGTCGAGCTGGCCATGTGTGTAGTCGTGATTGGTCTTGCGAGCGTTACCGCCCACCTGCGGCAGCGCCAAATCGACGCCGAACGGCAATGACGAGGAGGTCAGGTTCGATTTGAGCTCATCGATGATCTCTTGAAGCTGTTGCGGAGTGTAGCCGAGTCCGCCGATGACGCCCATGCCGCCGGCGTTGGAAACGGCAGCGGCCAGAGGCCCTCCAGACGTACGTGCCATACCGGCGAGCAAGATCGGGTGCTTGATCTTGAGCAATTTTGTGAGCCGGGTGGTGATTGTGTCATTTCGCGAGGAGGAAGACATGTTGCGCCGAGCTGCGGCGGCGATAGTTGCACAGGTGACGAGTTGAACAGCGATGAGTTGAAGCTGTCCCGATTGCAATCCTAGTCGTAGTCCTAATGTAATGCGTTGAGTGTACAACGTTTGCAGTGGCAAAATACAAATCGTCTGACAGTCACCGATACTGTTGTCGGCTGAATTTGAACTTAGCAAATCGGTTAGCCGCGACCTCGGCTTGTGGGGGTGAATGCAGATGCGTATCCAATGCCCAGTGATCGCAGCATACCAAGCTACTGATACAGGCAATTTACCCCAGTTGCAGTGACGCAGTGGCAGCCATTTGTTCCCGAATGACAGCGAAAAAGACTTTTAGTTTATCACTTTTATCCCATAATTATACATCGTCCATTCAGTGAATCTCACGTTCGATTTTAGCGAAAGTTTACGGAGCTATCACCGTTTGACGTTTAAGTTCGCCAATGTTTCAATTAATCTAATCCTGTTCTCCTGCAGAAAAGCCAAAGGAGAAAAGAAAGAAGCGATGCATGAAACAAGGTCGCTGGGGCTCAGCCACTTCAGCCGAACGTGGTATGGAAGAACCGGACAATGTCATTGTGTCTTGGTCTCATCGCTGGCGACAGGATCGCGATCCAGGACACGAAGATGTATTTGAGATAATACTGTCTCATAGCCCTGCTTTCTTTAGCAGCTCGATTCTGAAGTTTACGTGATGAGCAACGAACGTGATACGGTTACAAGTCGCACGTTGTATTTGACATTGAGATGAATTGGCGCCTTGGTATGACTGGTGAAAGTGCTATTGTTTTTCTAGCACTTAAAGAACGCCACAGAAGAAGGCGCGATGTGCTTTTTTTTCCGAAATAAACATTTCGGCTGATATGACGGCATATGCACAGGTCGTGCAGAGGAGCGGTGTTGTCGATATAGCAGATGGACTCTACCGATTGAGTAGTCATAAGTGCAATGGAGTTCGTTTGACAGCAATTTTACCATCGTCCTGCCGAGCATGTCGCAGATCAACACCAGAGCCCCGCATCGAGTGGTGTGCTCCGTCATTGCCGCACGGCGATCATGCAGCAGCAATGCGGCGCACCATCTCATCACAAATGCAATAGCGGTGATCTTAACGAACCCAGAGCCATGGGCACGAAAGATCGCTCGGCGTACGTTATCAGCCCTGTGGGAGAGTGGAAGATCGACTTCAAATCAATATTGTTCATGTGCGATACTTGCTCTACGGCTTCACTTCTACAGAGTGGCTGGAGAGATAGGTCTTTGGCCCACAGCTTTCAATTTCCGCCTGCTTATCTGCCAATGAGGGACGTCTTTGGGAGATTCAAGAGCGTTTCGATCACTATTATTGGCTTTCTAACCAGAAAGCCTCACCGCATTATTCCTTACAACAGCAAGTCCACATGGAAAATGTCAACAAAGATCTTGCTACCTCCCTTTGGACGCAAAATGAATTTTACGCTGAACTTGCTCTGCGAGTCCGGCTCGCTGAGCGCTGTCCTGTGTCTCGGACCTTTGTAGCCTCAACAACACATTGTTCAGTTGCGGAAGGTGATGGCCAATGATGTTTTCCGGTACTTCCAGTAACGTTTCGATTACAGAATGGATCAGCCTTGAGTAAGACGGTGGAGGTCTCGGCGGGATTGACTCCAGGTCCAAGATGCCATCGATGATGATCAGATAAAGCGCCGTCGCAAGGTTAGCGCTATTCCTATCTGCCTGGTTAGCCGTTGTGATCTCTTCAACTGCCTGCAGGTTTTCCTGCAGCTGCGCTTGCAGTACCACGGCTTCCGAGTCCTCGTCAGCGATCGACGGCTCCGGGATGTCGGACAATGCCGCCAAGATGTCCAGAACTGATTTGTAGTTGGAATACATGGATAGTCGGGGAGGCGGCACCGTCTGAGCTATCGCATCGTATAGCTGCGGGTTGCTCTCCGTGGCTCGTACCAACGCGCTCGTGAGGGCGTCGAACATGGTCTTTCGAAGTTCCACGAAGTCGTCGATCCCGCTAGCCTTTTCGCTGTCAAGTCGTTGGCTGAGCTCATGTACCGGCACGGCGTTGGGATCGAACACTCCTAGAATTTCGCGCATCCGATCGCTGCGCTGACTACTAGTGTCTGGTGACAGATCCATCAAGGCAGGATCGACAGGGATGGCCGTAGGTTCGAACGAACCTGGAGCAAACGCCGATGCTGCACGGCTGGGTGCGACACTGGATAACCTTGATGATCTTCGAGGCATCCGGAAATAGTGGAGATGTTGGCGTCCGACGACAAGTTTGCGAGGGGCCCAGTACTGTTGGACTGTTGGTTGCTGACTTAAATCTTCGCAAGGGATACTATTGCTGGTAATAACAGGGGAATGGGTTCAGATGTTGATGATCGATCAGGAGAAACTCTGACATGGCCCCCCCTTCTTGTACTGTCGCTTTGTCGGCTTTGCCTCAAAGCTGAGATTTAAAATCGCTTCATATAAAACAACCGGGAGTGTGGTATTGAAGCTTCCAACACAAACGATTAGCCTACGAGACAGTATACAGTAGCGGCCGGACAAATCCTAGTCAAGACTTCGTGAGCTTTCTACACGTTCGAACGCTTTCATTGGGCGAGATGGCCAAGGCTGAGGCAGGACGAATGCAGAAGCTGGATGCAGGTGGCTTTGAAAACTTGCGGTGCGGTGCTGCCGGGTCCAAAATCTTTGTGAGCATGACGGCCGAGGCGGAAGGAAAGTAAGGATTTTCAGCCACTGGATCCGTCAAGATGACGGATCGGACTTCCTCAGCATGCTCCGGCTCAAGACACCTTTTGCAGGCGTGAGGCATGGTACAGCCGCAAGGGCGAGAGGAGAGGCCGGCAAGACACAGCGTGAGCAAACTCCGTGCTCGTTGGTTACCAACAGGCTTTGGTACCAGAGGCCGTCTACTCCGTTCCTACCTCACGACTGGAACATGAGTCCGTGCCGGCGCACTGTCTCGCCACACCACTCTTATCAGAGGGAAATAAGGCGTGTGCCGAACGGAGGATATGCTCCCAACGCCTCCGGCACAATACGTGGTCGACAGAAGCGGAATGTTCGTACGGGTCCCGTGCATGAGTTCATGCGTCAACCGTGGTTTATCGGCTCCGTTATGGCCGTGTTTGCTTGAGTTTGCACCATCTCGCGATCTCCCGCGGGGCGGAATCAAGGAAATAAGTGGGTGTACGGCGAGGCAGAAGCGGTCGCAGAAGAGGTCGCAGGAGCTGATTATATACTTACCGCACTTGTGTGCTATTGTGGCTCAGCGTCGGGGTCGGCGAAGGGATGGAAGGTTTTCTGGCTAATTTCAGCTCAGTTTCGCAGCCCTTGATTGGCCTTTATTCAATCATCTATTTGCAGCCCCGACCAGATCTCAAACGCGTCCTCCAGCCAGAGCGGAAAACGTGCTTCGCTTGGCTCTTCGCAATCCGGCCGTCATGACGTGAATTTCTGGCCTCTCCGACGGCCAGCTTCGCGATATCTGGCATCCTGAAGCGAGCCTCTCTCTCACCTGTGCTGTTCTCCCATATGTGCAAGGCTGAATCCATTGCATCCATCTCATCCATTTGAAAGGCCTCGTGCCGCTGTGAAACGGTGCGTCAGAGCTCCTGACGCTTCAGCCGAGAAAGCTGCGTATAGCTTCTTCCACCGCCTGCTTCGCAATGGTTTTGTCGGCCTCATATTCAGGTGCACAAACAACCCTTCGACGAGTTCACCTCAGCCAAACTCGATGTGCTCAAGAGGACCGGGGCCTTACATTTGGGCTGAAATTCTTAAACGATGTCATCTGAAGAAAACCAAACGTGAAGCAGCTGGTCTAATGTTGCAAGCACATGTCCGAAATGCGCTTGCATCTGTATGTATTGTAAAGAGAGAAACGCCTAGAAGACAAGCAGGTCTACGGACAAGATGGAGCGCTTTGCTGCGGTAAACAGCCCATGCGTCCCGATAAGTGATACGAGATGACTTGACTTCGTCCACGAGATCAAAGTGATCTCTCTTCGACTGGGACTTTTTGGCTCGCTGGCGTGTCGATGCGCTGCAGCGATAGCAAATGCTCCGAAGGTCGCCACAGCGACCGACCCCTCGAGGGCTTACTACCAGAAGTCGAACAGACCGGAGATAAACGCCTGATCGCCAAATATGCGCCACGATCTCGCCTTGACCGAACATTTTACCCAATGCAAGTATGCTGTGTTGAATGATCTCCACAGTTCGAGGAGCGATGTGGACGAGCGACGTGAAACCAAACGAGGGATCCGAAGATTCCACCAAATGAATGTCTCGTTGACACTGGCCAGCCAGTGCCTTCACTAGTGTGAGGATCTGTCTTTCACGGATTTAGTCGCGGGCTGTGAGAAGAGTAATGAAGAGTGGGTGGAGCGAGAAAAGAGCGAAGAGTAGGAAACTCGATCCTTACCCGCTCGACGTTCGACTTTGTGTCTGATGCTCGGGCTGGCGCGTCTGCGAAGGCTCTCGAGAAGCGGTACGAGAAGCCACGCGTTGTGACATCTCCTGGAGTTGCCGTTCGCTCCCGCGACGAACAATATGAGGTATAGACAAGGATCCCCAAGGCACACCCGTGAGGTCCCGTCGGTCTTCCAGTGCCTCGGCGTCTGGGGTAGTATAAGCGGAACTCGCGTTTTGCTGATTCGCACTCGCACGCTCAGTTTCTTCGCGCGTCTTTTTACCCTTCTCGCCTGGGAGGGGAGGAAGTCGTTCAGCTCTGAATGGGAAATCCACAGCAACAAACGCGAACTGGAAGGCTTACGGAATCTCCTCTGGGCATTTCTGTTCTGGATCCTTCGCCGTTCTAATGGGTCGGTTATGTGTCTCCATTCGTCCCGATCTGCTTCTTGGAAGCTGTCGCCCTCTGGGTTCTGCGTCTCATCTTGCGTGGGTTCACTCTGAGACTGCGCGGGCTGTTGCTCTGAACCCTGCGAAGTTTGATATTGTTTCTGACCAGATTGCTGCATCCCTCGCTTTGGTTACAAGAAAAGACAACGGATAATGGTCGGATTTACACGCTGTAAAACCGGATGTATGTGGTAAAGTGCCGCCGAGAGTGAGTCAAGGAACCTGGCACTGGTCACTGGTCGGATGTAATGATACAAATTTTCCGTCTGGATGCTTCTTGCTTCCCGTACTCATCTGTGCGGTTTCCCAATGGTCTTATACCTAAGTTCGTGAGCTATGGTCCAACAGGTCTGCACGTAAACGGAAAGCTGGTCATCAGAATGAAAATGACTGGAACTTTCTCAGCCGCCACGGCTGTTGGTTTACAATGAGTGTCAGCGCAAAATGTGACCAGCAAAGGACATACGAGTCCAAATGCCGCATGACATGTGCATCCCCTCGGGTAGGGCACGGCTGGTTGTAAGCAGGACCGAGCGAAAGCAACTGCAACAAGTGTTTGTACGTGGGAAACACATTTGCGCGCCATCAGAAATCTTGCAATTGACGGCGAGACATTACAGCGATAAGGCGTCAGACAACCGACGTCGGGACTGCGTGAAGTTGTGCTGAATCGCAGGCTTGATCAATTCAATGGCAGGAGGATCTGTCAGTATCATACCTCTTTTCGGTTTCGTATAGCCAGGTCGAATCACATATTACTTCAGACCCGGCTGAATGCACCTTACGTACACTCGGTTCTAACCCTTTGAAGGGTGTTTTATATCAGCGAATTGATAGTAGCATCGAATTCGCCCAGGCGCATTCTTACGGAACATTACCGGAGTCCTGGAGGAACTCACTATTGTCCCTAATCGTTCGTCACTCCTCACACGGGGACCGGGGTACGTTCCTGAATTCGCGTCACTCCGGCTTACTGATGCCGTTTTCACATTGACTTTCTATATATAGTCGATTATTGCTTGACCCGGCCAATCCGGACATTCGCCTACGCTTGGCTTCTAAATCGCATCAGCCGCATGGCATTCTGCAACGGCTTCGGATGGGTCTCCCCCGGCCCCAATGGCAGCTCGACCACGCGCAACTTAGTCAAGTGGGCCTGTATGCGAAGATGTATCGACTGATTTAGCTCATCGAATGCAACACGACCGGTCGCCCAATGGTTCCGGATTCTGATCCAAGACCACTATTAGAGAATGTAATCAGTGAGTCCAGAACAGCATAAAGCCAGCCTAAGTTCCAGACCGCGTGATTCCCCTGCTTTATGCATTGAGATTGCATACCGCCGGAGATAAGCAAACGTGCAAGACGTAGGAATACGTCAAAGGAACTCTGCTCTGCTCACTCACTTCCTGTTGCGGACAGAGGCGCCATCCTCTGCTGCTCAAGACTTGCATCAACAGGCAACGTTGAACAGATCAAAGCGATCACCAGACTATTGTAGACCGTCAATCCCTGGTTCTGCTCATGCACGCATGGGATCAGCTTTGAAAGAGACGACACACTTGCCCCATGATCATACCTTGCAAGGACTGAGGCTGACGATGGGCAGTGCTGCGACGCTGCACTTCTTAAGGAGACCAGCGGTCAGCTGTGCAAGTTATTCGCCATGTTCCACAGTATAGTAAGATGCCTTGCTTTGTGCACTATTCTTGGACTTTGATCTGCCTACTATGAGCGCATTCGTATTTGTAAGCAGCAAATTATTTAGAGTTGCGGGTATCATTCTGTCTGTGAGGTACTAGGCTCCGGACTCCTGGCCAGAGAAAACAATTGAACCTCATTACAGATATCACCGAGGAGAGGTTCTCACGGCAGAGCCTCCCAGCTACATTGCTTCACCGAGTGCTCGAGCTTTGCAGCTCTAACTGTGCCTGACTAATGTCGCCACGAGACCGCTCCGCGAACGGCGGTGTCAAACATCTCACCTGAGAGTTGGCGAACGTAAGCCGCAAAATTGTCGGTATCCTTTAATTCCACAAGCTTATTGCACTACTCATTTCAAATTTTGGATTCCTTCAGTTCTTGACGGTGAGTATAGCCTAGAATTACTCGACCGCATGAACACATTCAGCAAAATATTCGTGGCTTGAATCATGCCCAAAGAGCGTGCACCCCCGCGGAAGAAAGCGTGTTTGGCATGTAGGCTATCCAAGACCAGATGCGACATCAAATATCCTCGTTGCTCAAGATGTAGCGCTCGAAATGCTGAATGCTCCTATGAAGGGGCCAGGAACGAAGGGAAGACAGAACATCATTGGACGCCAACGTCAGTCTTCTGCCTCTCCGATCATACACAACCTGGCAAGGAGCTGCCACTGATTGAACGCTAGCAGAAGATCTACAAACCCCGATCTTGGCTCTCCTAGGCTCAAGATCTCCTCATCTGCATCGGATAGCGTAAGAGGAGCCTCTAACGAGGGACTCGCGCTTGATTCCGTGGAAGCCTCCCGAACCTCATCTAAATCGCTTACTCAGTTACTGAACAGACGAATTGATGGACCAGAGAACTTGTTTGCACTGCCAAGTACGAGCGTAGGTGGGTCGCAATGGATGCAACCATCCGACGAAACGAAGGGATCTAAAGAGATGATCCTGAATCCGCTCAAGGATGCTTGGCTGGTCGCTACGTTTGATCCGACATGTGCAAACTGGGTGGCATTACGACCCAGATTGCCCTCAATCGCGCTGTACGGTCGCTTTTTCAAACCAAACCCCGAGCTTGATCCCAGAGCCTCGATGCGAGCTCATTATGTTGAGGGTCTGCTTCGCAAGTGGACCAAAGATCTCGCTACTACTGGTTGCTCGCCCATGATCCACCCTTATTGTCAGTTGTGTTGTTCATTGGCGCCTAGATCGGACGCTATGAGCTTCACTCGCTCATCGAATATTCCAGCCCTTCCACCTACGCTTCAGACACTAGTCGACAGCTGCCGAGCCTTTTATACGCGAGACCCAGATGATGATGAGGCAGAGCGCCGCTTCTGGTCGAATTTAAAGACTGAACAAGAGCGACTGCTGTGTCTTGCCAGGTCGGCTGATCTTGCGGAGCTTGTCTTCTCTTATCTCGCTATCATGTTCTACATGATCCTTCGCGTGATTTCAGGTCCCAATAAGCACAACGATTTTGATATGGCCTTCATCTTTACTTTCACAGAAATCTCAGTGAGAGTTGCTCACAGCTCGAGAGCTTGGAACGAGGCAGGAGAAACTGACAGCGCCGATTTTGCGACTTGGATCTTATATCAAATGATTCGGCGCTGCATTATCAGTGCGTGGTGGATTTATCAGGCACTCGATCTCGGAATCATCGTTCAAGGCAACGTTGATTGCGTACATCTCGATGCGATCCTCCTGCCCGCCACAAGAAGCTCGTGGGAGGCCACCTCACAGGCGGAAGTCCATGCGATCCAAGAGCTCGAGTCACACAATAGCCATGGCCGTCAATCGACCCTGAGGTACGATGATCTGTACTTCATGCGACCGTCTGCAACAGAGGCATACGTGCGAGCTGTCGATGACGGAACGGTCAACGCGCTTAAAACGTGGTGCCGAGACGTCGACGAGTTTGGGCAAGCGGTCATGATGAGCACGCTGTTTGGTCACGATATTCCGACCATGATCGACGCCAGGATGCATATAACACAGCTTGTATGAGCTACCTTGGCATTCCGTGGGATCATTAGTTGCCAGTTTACATGACTAATAATAGCTGGAAACTGGCCTTGTCATACATTCTTATCGGTATCCGCATAGAAAGCTCAAACACATGTCAAATCCGACCGCCAGCTTGGAGCGCGAGTCGGTAGGAAGGTACATTAGTATGTCATACAATGACTCAGCAACGATTCCAAAGATCAGCTTGCTCAAAAGACTCTCTAGCGTATTCATGAGTACACGTGATACAGTCACATGACAAAAGTCTGTATACACTCCGTAATACCAAGAAATCATTAAGAACTATAACGCTTGATTACTCTATTAATTTCTACTAAATTACTATAAAAATTACTATAAATTAAAGCCTACTTATTAGTATTTAGTTTACCACCTATTTATACTAATTACGGCAGCTATACGTGCCGGTATACTATTAATAAGGGCCTTAATAATGGTATTTAGTATCCTATCCTAGGCTAGGTAGTATACTATAATAAAAAACTCCTAATTAGCAATTAGTTATACTACTAATTCGTGGGTACTATTTAAGAATATCTTATTTTAAACGCTACTACGCGTGTTTAATAGGGTTTAAATCCGGTAAAAAGGGAGGCTACTCTATTACCTAGATACCGTATTCTTAAAACTATAATTATACTAGCGTAGCGCGGTATATTAGTACTGTGATTTCACGATACATCATGTCACATCAAATGTGACGAATAAAATTGTGATCATTAAATCGTAATATGATGAACCACAGTTTGGTTCCCCTAAGATTATTAACTCGTATGCTATAAGTAGTGATCTCATCTATAGAGATAAGGAGAAAAAAGTAGTTTAATTTAAGTCCTTATTACCTGATATTATGTTATGTTTTATTTAAGTAATAAATTATCTTAAAAATAATAAAATGTGAACGTACCTCCTGATATAACAAGTATCTTAACAATCGTTTTACTTACTGATATGATAAATTGCCTCATATCATTTCACAAGTACGTTATCTTATTAAAATATTATCCTAGCTTCGTAGATTAGTAGTAGGCCCTCCTTAAGCGCGTTATAATAAGACTAGTTTATATAGCCTCTACTAAAGGCGTCCTTATCTCTCTCTAGAGTAATTAGATGAGATCGGCTACCCTAGCCCTAAATTATAGTCTAGAATATCTGTGAGATATTATAGCCCTTCTTATAAGGCTATATTATCTATATATCCTATTTTTCGCTAGGCTTCCTAAAAGCCTAGACCCTAGTAGTACCGTCTCTATACTCTATAGAATACTCGTCTGAGAAGATAACGTTATACTAGTCCTAGGTAGTCTAGTCTACGTACTAACGGGCCTAATTAAGGCGTAGTTCGGCCTAATAAGGTATTAATACTAGACGTTAAATATAGCGGTAATTAGAGATATTTTTAGTATATAATACTCGTAAATAGGTCCTACGGTCGATATTATTAGGGATTTAATTTAGAAGCTCCTTATACTATTACTATTGTAAGGGCTCCGCTGGAAGGAGGTTAACCCTTGTTAGGGTTAAGGCCGGACCACCGACGGACCGTATATAGTACGTTACCGGACGGACCCCTATTAGTCTATATACGGTTAGAGACTAGACTATATAAGTAATTAAAGACGGCCCCCTCTATTACCTTAGAAAGGTAAGGATTAATCTTTAGATAAATCTTTTAATAGAATAAGACTTCTCTCCTTCTCTCTCCTATTATTTACTATATATAAACCGTATACGAACCGTATACGGACCCTATATAGTAGTAAATCTCCTTACGTTATTCTAAGAACCCTTATAATTCTAATCCTTCCTAACCCTATTAGGGGAATAACCCGTTAAGATAGTACTATAAACTTATTCTTAGGGTAATAAAACTACGGGTAATAAATTAAGCTCTAGTTTCTTATTAGCTTTATCTATAGATACTATACGGACTAAAGCCGTTCCTTAAATAACTTAGGTAAGTATTAAAGAGACCTCTAATAAAGAAGCTATCTACTAGTAGGCTATAAATAATCTTTATTATAAGGAGTGACGTTTAGCTAGAATAAAGGAGTAGTATAAGGCTTAGTAAAAGATCTAAAAGATTAATAACTATATACGGACTCTAAATAATCTATTACTAGTCTAAGACTATCTAATTATTAAGCTTAAATTAGATTTAGCTAAGGAAATCCCTATTATAGAAGAACTAATTTTCCGCTCTACTCCTAAATCTAAACTATATATAGTCTAAGTAATATCTATATCCGTACTAAGTCTACGTCTAGCTCCCCTATTAGAGTATAAAGGATATTATAATTAAGATCTATAAGACTAAATTTACTTTATAGAAAATACTTTTAATATTACTCCGTCCTACTTCTAAACGGACCGTATATAGATTATATAAACTATATAGTTACTCTATAAGGAAGCTAAAGAGATTTAGTTTTAAAAGTAGAAATAGGAAGAAGACTAAGACGTAGTAATATAGTAATAGTTTAAATTATTTTTTATTAACGTAATTTAAGATCCTTTTAATTATAGTTTTAATACTTCTATACGTTTTACGGACGCGCGCTAATAGGAGTTATAGATAGTATATAACTTTATAAGTTACCTCTTATAGTTAGAGGATAGCTAAAATATTTTATACTCTAATAAGTAGAAGATATAGAACCTATTTATTAGGTTATACCCTAAATTATAAAATCTTATTATCTAAACGGTACCGACGTACGATTCTTATAAATTATTTATTATATAAGTAAACTATCTTAAAGATATACTAGGAGGCTAGTAATAGAACGTTATTAGACCGCGCTTAGAATTTAGGACGTAAGACTAAGGAAAAGGTTACGGCTCTACTAGTAAAAATATAAATATAAGATATTATTTAGGAAGCTCTCTTTCTAGCGACCGTTATACTTAATAATAAGACTACTTATAGTTCTATTATAGACCGTATAGCTCCTAAGTACGAGGCTAAAGATAAGGATAAGCCTTATTACTAAACTATAATCCTATTATATATTAGACTTATAGTAAAGAGGGCTATACTTTCCTAAACTATCTTAAGAAGTAATCTAGGGTAAATTAGGTAAGTACTAACCCTAATATAAAAAAAGAAAGGAGCGGGTTATAGCCTCTATAATAGCCCTATATATAAAAGGTAACGTAGAGAAATATTACGCGTTAATTATTAATATAGAGATTACTAATACTACCTACTAACGTAAGCTAGTATAAGTAATACTTAATAGTAGCGCGGAGGTAAATATTATTAATAAAAATCTAGCTAAGTAGCTAAGCCTATAGTATAAGAAGAGCGTAGACCTTCTATATATACGCGAATTTAATAGTAAGACTACTATATACTATAGTATTTATAATATAGAGTTAACTCTACGTAATAACTAGTACTAGTTAAGAATAGTTATAGACCGTTTTTATTCCGTAGACTTAACCTATAATACTAGCGTAATCTTTAGACTTCCTACGTTACGGTAAGGAAGTATAATTATTAATTATATAGTTCTTACGTAGCGCTAGGAAGTCTAACCTTCTTAAATAAAAATTAATTCTCTAAATAAATTTATAAACGCGCTTAGAGTAAACTCTCTAGTATATACTATTTATATATCTTTTATTAAAAGTTATATATTAACCGTTATTAGACTATCTACGGCTACTAGCCTTCTAGATAAGCTTAAGGAGTTTTAAGATATATTCTTAGATAAGAAAGCTAAGAAGCTTCCGCTATTTAAAAAAGGTAATTATATTATTAAATTAACTAGGGAACTACTTTATAGGGTTATTTATAATCTCTCCGTTACGGAGTTAAAGATATTATAGTAGTATATTAATAATAAGCTCGTAGTAGGCTGAATTAGGTATTTAGTAAGCCCTACTAGCGCCCCTATAATATTCGTACTAAAGTAAGATAGTTCCTTATAGTTATATATTAACTACCGCGGTCTAAATAATATTATAGTAAAGAATTATTACCCGCTTCTACTTATTAGTAAGATCCTAAATAGGCTTATTAAAACTAAATACTTTATAAAGCTAGATCTTAAGGAAGCCTACTACTATATCCGTATATAGAAAGAGGATAAATAGAAGACGGCGTTTTATACGTAATATAACTACTTTAAGTATTTAGTTATATCTTTTAGCTTAGTAAATACTCTTATAACCTTCTAAGCGTATATTAATTATATACTAGTAGACCTAGTAGATATCTTTTATATTATATACCTAGATAATATTCTTATCTATTTAAATAGCGCGTAAGAGTACGCGGTATACGTATAAGTAGTATTTAAATAATTAAGAAGATTCGCGTTATTTACGAACTTAAAGAAGTATAACTTTAATACTACGGAAATAACCTTTCTAGAGTACGTAGTTACTTCGGATAGGATCCGTATAGAGACTAAAAGGGTTAAGATAATTAAAGAATAACCTAAGCTAGATACTTTTAGAGTAATCTAAGTTTTTCTTAATTTTATAAACTTCTACTAAAGATTTATTAAGAACTTCACTAAGCTATCTAGACTATTAATAAATTTATTACGGAATCTAATAGAAGTAAAGCGCTAAAGTACGCTATAGTTAAGTAAAGAAGAAAAGGAAGTATTCCGTAGACTTAAGTTTACTTTTATAGAGGCGCTAGTATTAAGATACTTTAATCCTAGGCTTCTAATTTAACTAGAGACGGACGCGTTAATAGTTATAATTATAAGGATTATATCTTAACTATTTAATAATAGTTAGTATCTTATTACGTATTAGTTAAGGAAATTAACTAAAACTAAGATAAAATAGCCTATCTAGGAATAAGAGTTACTAGTAATTATATAAGTATTTTAATAGTAGCGGTACTACTACGCCGGCGTAGTCTATCTAATTAAGATCCTAATAGACTATATTAATCTAAAAGGAATAATTAAGATTTAATAAATAATAGAGAAAATTACTTATTAAGTAATATTTCTTTCCGAGTTTGATTTTACGGTTAGATATTAGGTAGAGAAGATAAACCTAGCTAACGTACCCTCTAAATAACTAGACTATTCTAAGTCCGTAGTTAGAGAGAGTATAGACTATATACTACTAACTTTAAAGAAGAAGATAAACCTTAATAAATTTATATAAAGTAATATACCTAGCGTGGGATAAACGCCCAGCGTAGAATAAGTTAAAATCTTAAATAAAAGTTTAACTAGATAGAGTTCGGACCGTATACGTTCTTTATAGACTACGGAAAAAGGAAAAGTTAAACTAATCTAAGAACGTAGAGGCTTATTCCTAAATAGACTTATAGACTATAGACTATTAATATTAAAAAGTAATATTATAGCTACTTTAAGTACTAAGGACCTATTCTAAGATAAAATATTATTTAAAGAGCTTATTATAAGGTAGTAATAACTTAATTATTTTATAAGTAATATGATTGTATTATGCGAAGAAAGAAAAGAAAAAAGAAAGGTAGGAAGGGTTAAATAACTAGTTAAAGATGGCTTACTATATTACCTTAAGGTACTATATATACCTATAAAATAAGTAATAAGAATAGAGATCCTGCAAAGGTACTATAATAATAAATTAGTAGGCTACTTTAGAAAATCTTATATAATTAATCTTATATTAAGGAAATTCTTATAGCTAAAGTTATACGCGGACGTTAATAAATACGTAAGGATATACCTCGTATATTAATAGAATAAGGTCCGTAGGTATTAACTATATAGTTAGATATAGAGATTTTAGTAGCTAGAAGTTCCGTTCTAGGAGATCTCTCTTAATTTTATTACGGGACTACCTCCTAGTAAGAGATAAAATAAAGTATATAATTATATCTTAGTTATTATAGACTACTTTATAAAGTTCGCAGCCTATATTCCTTATACTAAGAATATTACTACTAGAGAGTTCTTTAAGGTATTATAGAATAAATAGATCTATAAATACGGAGTACCTAGGGGTATTATCTCTAATAGAGGAATCCTATTTACTAGTAAATTTTAGGTAGACGTCTCTTACTATCTAAGTATTAAACGGAGACTTAGTATAGCTTTCTATCTATAGATAGATAGTTAGATAGAGAGGCTAAACTAAGTATTAGAATTCTACCTCTGGTACTTTTACTATAAATAATAGGATTAATAGGCTACCTACTTATAGTTAGCGGCGTTTACTTATAATAATAGTATATATACTATAACGTAAATACTATCCTTTAGGATAGTACTTACTTACGTACTATAACTAGGCCTTAATAATATTCTTAGTAAAGAAGAGAGAAAAGTGCCTAATACTAGATAGAGAGTAGTAAACCTTTACTAAGCTTTTAAATAGGTTAAGATACGCTTATAAGTAGTATATAACTTCTAAGCTAATTATTATAATAAGAAATATATACTATAATAGTTTAAGAAAGGAGATCGAGTCTTACTAATAATAAAGAATTTAAAGCTTATACTACCTAACGTAAAGTTAAAGCTGGCCTACGTAGACCTATTTACTATCTAAGAGCTAATTAGCGGATAGGTCTATCTATTATAACTTCCTCTATCTTACTAGATTTACCCCGTCTTCTATATAAGCTACCTAGAGCCGTAGGAACCGTAAGAAGGTAAGGAATTAATAGTACTTCCTAATATTAAACCGTTTAATAATTAGGAGGAGTACGAAGTTAATAAGATTATATAAGAATATATAATTTACGGGGAATAATAGTTTCTAGTTAAATAGAAGAATTAAGAAGATAAGGATAATATCTAGGAGACGCTTAACTACTTAGAGAATATATAAGAAGCGCTATAAGAATTTTTATAATCTAAAAGAAGCGCGTAACTAAGAGGCCGTCTAATAAAATATAGCTAGACTAGTAACTAACTATTAATAAATATTCTAAAGGTTAGGGTTATAATAGCCCCTAAATCTAACCTAGAGATTATATATTAGCTTAGCTAGATGACCGTTAGTCGCCTACCTATAGACTATAGACGGTCTAAGTGTGGACTTACTAGTACCGAAATAACAAGAAATTAAATAAAGTAGATATTAGAAATTTATTAGCTTAAATCTTAAAATTAATAAAGGAGAAAGCCTATAGTAAAGAGCTTCTATAAATAACTATTTACTTATAACTACGTAAGCCGCGAACTAACCTATTAGGTAAAACCTAAATACTATAATTCTAGTAGCTACCCTTTATACGTAGCTTCTTAGCTACTAGAAGAGGAGTTAGTATAGAGCTAAGCTCTAATAACTCTAAGGAAGAATTATTAGGAGGTACTAGTTACTTACTAATTAAAGTAGCGGGAGTAACTAGCGTTAGCGTTAAAGTAACTAAAGTAGTTACAGCGGCTAAGGCGGCTGAACTTAATACTACTACTAAAGAATTAGAAGAACTAGTAAGACTAGTAGAGTAAATAATAATAGGATAAGCTATAGTAGGCGAGTTATAAAGCTAAGTAAATAGAGGCCGTATATAACTAATAGCTAACTTAGACGTAGTTAATACTAGCTAAGAAGTAGCTTTAGCCTAAGTAAGAGCTAAAGGGACTAAAGAAAATATACTATACTAAGTTAAAAAGAGTAGAATAGACGCTAAAGTAACGGTCCTACTATAGACTATTAGAGCTTTAATAGGCTCCGGGGTAGGACGCTAACCTTTATTATTATTATTATTAAAGTTAATAACTAGTACTATAATAGCTAAGCGAGAAGAAGAGGGCTAAACTATAATTATATAACCTAATAGATAAGTTATCGGGCTTAGTAATAGTATATAAGCTAGAGAATAAACTAGCGAACTACGCGTAAAAGAAATATAATAAGGAGGACGTAAAATACTAGCGGGAGTAGTAGTAATATACTTAATTAGCGTTTAAGTTAAATTAACCTATAAAATATTAATAAGCGAACGGTAAACGGATAGGTTATAGACTATTAACTTACTAATTAATAGAGGTTATATTTAATATCTTAAAAGTCGCGATAAAGTAACTAACCTATAAACCTAGTATTACTAACGCGTATAGACTACCTAGGGGTTGATAGCTTAGACCTAGCGGTATAAGTATCAGCTATATATCTATCCTATAGGCTCTTAAAGATATCCTAGTTAGCGTAAATCTTATCGGTAATAACGCTAGCGCGAGTATTAATACTTAACTTAATTAAAATATTAGCTATAAGCTATACAGCGTTAGATAGGGTACTAAACTAGATAGGGACGTAAGGATTACTAACTTTCTTATAATATAAGTAGGTATAATGACCTTTATTATTCTTATTATATTTATAACTACTAGTAGCTGTAGACTTTATATAACGTACGTAAACTAGAGGGAGGTAATATAGCGTAGTATTAACCTTATACTAGGAATACTTCTTACCCTAGTAAATCGGGGGTATTAGTAACCCGTTTATATTAAGAAATATAAGTTATACTTATATTAAAGAGCTCTTTATACTCTTTAAGGCTACTAAAACTATAAGAAATAATAATAATATTATTTATACTAAAAGGATAAGCGAGAACCTCCTCTTTATAAATAATATAAGGTATAATAAGAGAAGCTAGTATAATTAAATAATAAGTAGAAGAAACTTAACTAGCTAAATAAGAAAGAAAAAAAAGAAGAAGAGAAAGGTAGGTATAGTAAAATCTTAAATATCCTAATTTAAAATAGGTACGCCCCTACTATTATATAATTAATATACTTAATAATAGGAGATAAGGTATTTTTTAGGACTAAGTAAACTTTAATAATACTTCTATAATAGGCCGTAGGCGGACGCCCTACGGTTATATACTAGAGTTAAGATAAAAAGAAATAAAGATAATATAAAAAGAACTTAAAAGGTAATTAATATTAATATATAGTAGACTACCGCCGGACTATATATATAAAGCCGCTAAATAGGAAATAGTTACTTATAAAGTACTTATTACCTATTAACTAGAGAGATTCTCTATAACTAAATACTATCCTATAGTAGACTATATACGGAGATACTTATAAATATAAGAGAGATTTCTATATATAGTTACCTAATAGTCTCTATACGGACCGGTTACTAGTTTACTATATATAGACTATAACTAGACCTTTAATAGTAAGATACTAAGATATTTATATAGACTTAACTTATCTAAGGTTAGACTTTATTAAAAAGGAGAAAAGTTATAAGGGCTCTATTAAAAAAAGGTTAACCCTTATTAGGGTTAAGGCCGGACTACCGACGGACTATATATAGTATATTACTAGATAGACCCTTATTAGTCCGTATATAGTTAGAGACTAGACTATATAAATAATTAGAGACGGCTCCCTCTATTACCTTAAGAAGATAAGGATTAGTCTTTAGATAAGTCTTTTAATAGAATAAGACCTCTCTCCTTTTCTCTCCTATTACTTACCGTATACGAACCGTATACGAACCGTATACGGACCCTATACGGTGGTGAATCTCCTCACGTTGTTCCAAGAACCCTCACAACTATAGCTCGTTACGGGCCTTACGTAGGATTAATTAATAGCTACGTTAATTAACCTTCTAAGGCCGACCGCTTCTTAGGCGTAATTTAAAATTTTAAAGTTCTAGGAATCGTTTTTTTATATTATAGATAGAGGCCCTATATACGCTAAACTTACTAGTGATTTAAGTAGGTAATTTCTCGTCATATAGTTAAGTTATAATTATATAACGCGTATTATTTAAAAGCTTACTTCCCGCTCTTTTATTTATACTAATCGGTATTCTAAATAAACGTTATATTATTAAGAAAACGCGTTTTAAAGATTAGGTATATTTTTCATAGTGATAATATAGGATGATTTCAGGGTAAGTGTCTACAGACTTTTGTCCTAGTACAGTACGTGGGTCTGTGTGATTACTATAGTCGTAGATTACGTCCCCAGTTCCTGCGTACTAATTAATTGATTACATGACATGGGTATCAAGTCCATCGCCGGACCGCCAAACAAAGTCTGCTCATCCACACATCCTCACTTCGGCATGCTTTTCTGGTCTTATTTGAATTCTCAAAATGCCTTTTTTTTTCAGGTCGTTCGAGGAGACGAAAGTCGTAGTTGGAGGTTTCGATGGTTCGCGTCGGGGTATGGCCGGTCTATAGCTTGAGAACACTGTTGATGAAGGTGGACGCATCTTCGTAGTTGAAGCTGCTGGCAGCGCCGGCGACCGGAACCTGCTGCGCTGCGGCTCCGGCGGACTGCATGATGCTGGCAATGTTGTCGTAGTTCAAGGCCATGTCGGCGGCAGAAACGGCCAAGGCGCTGCCGAAGGTACCAGCGCTAGAGGCAGCGGCGTAGGAGGAAAGGTAGGTCATAAGCATGGCCATCGTGAAGTTCCACGGCAAGAAACCAGCAGCTGGAGCGCCGCCGGCCTGACCTTGCTGCTGCTTGGCCTTCTTGTTCTTTTGGTAGCGTGTGATGAGGTAGGTGATACACATCTTGACGATCTGGGACGACGCGATCTGGGTTTGGAGGGTGGGGAATGCTTTGAGCGATTACTTGATTTTGTTTACACAAGACAAAGATCAATTTAGGGACGAAAAGTAAGAAAACATAGGCAGGACTGGGCCGTCCTATTATACCTGACGCCCCTTGGCAACCGTGCCTCCCTCTCGCCACATGCGGCTCGATTCAGGGCGAGGAAAGATGTCCTCAGACAGTCATGACGGCCTGCTGCGTCAAGCATAGCTCTTACTTCACGCCCACAGATAAGGCGTGCGCTCACCCGCATGACCGCGCATACAGGCCGTATGATTGGTTGATCGAACGGTGACACTTCATCCTCCCAGCAATTAGCCGGGAACCCACGAATTATATTTGTTAAAGCAGTAGCTTTGCTGACACGCCTGTCCACCAAAATGGCATTGGGGGTGCCATGGCAGCCGCAAGGCTGTTGTTGCTCTGATTATGTGGGTCATCATGAACACGTAAACAAGCCAGGGACGATCGCTCCCGATTGAGGACAGCCGGAAAACAGCCGAACAGCCACGAGATGCGAAACGCAGCACAGTGCACAGTGAAAGGGAGAGTAAATTGTACAGATTGGCAGTGACATCAAAATCCCGAAACTTTCGCACATCTCACTTGAAAAAGTAAGATCCAACGCGATACCCGCGCCCAAAAATGTCAGCAGTAGCTTAGTCATCTTCCGATCTCGTCGCGAGGCAAACTCTGTTGTATATCATAGGCTTTCAACCGAATACCTGAAGTGGAAAAGCAGCGCGCTCTCGAGTCGGCTCATTGACTATTTCGTCATAGAACACGTCAAAGGACCTCAAATCCGCAAGGGATTCGCATGTCCATGTAACCTACGAGACCTGCGGATATTCGAGCACAGCCCCTTCATACAGCTTACGACCCACATCCGAGTGATCCGAGCCAATATCGTCTCGGCGCGAGAACTTCGGTCACATGCGGGGACAGATACCCAGGCTAGTGTTCCTTGACGATTGTTCATCTGCGACAACACCGCAGACAGCGTTGGTCGAAGATGCTACATTTAAACCACTAGTAAGCACTCCAGTCGCATCTATGAAAAAAATACTTTAGAGCCAGCACGCCTTTAGCCAAGTGACTGTTGCATTTTTGATGAAATTTTCTCTCTGTCTTGTGGAGGAGGGCGATCTGTGAATAACAGTGTCTTTCGTATGCATCTTACTTCTAGTATCGTACGCGACCGCCGAGGTTTAGAAAGTTGAAAATTATGATAGCTTGAAAGACTGACAACGCATTCCAAATGACTGTCGGAGATAGCGCCAGCCCTGCCAGCCTTGTCAGGTACCAACCGAACCGAGTCTTGCCCGCCAGGTAGCTCCCTTGTAGCTCGAATTCCCCGAAATATTTTTTTAATCAACCGGTGAAGTTTTCTGGAGCTTTGCCTTTGCGTCTGATATTTCTCCAAACTGCAATTTTGCAAGTGGTCTTGTGAACCGTTCGTATCATCATGAATGGAAGCACTCCAGCAAAGTTCACGGAGACAGATTTTGTCTTCGTTGAAACTCCACCAGCCAAAACCGTACCTCCTGTAAGAGACTGTGGAGTGAGAACGACCAATGTTAGTGATATCTTTCTCCAAACTAAGATACATGTTGGTCATTCTCGGGCTGCTAACGAGTCTTCAATCTGTCGATTAGTATGCTGCGATAAAGAATGCCCCTCTCCCAGCAGACGGTCCCGGTAGCGATACCTTTTCCAACTACCTCCTCTTCGCCGCCCTCTTCCTTGTTCCATACTACTTTTCTTGGAAGCTTGGTGGCGGTCTGACAACATGCCTCTTTTTTGCTATATTCACTACGATACCCATCCTAATGGCTTATTGGACCTTCGCTTCCGGATACTCATCCCGAAAGACAGAAAAAGCCACTTACCCTGGATTCCCCGTCGAAAATTATCTGAAATTCCACAAAGAGAATGACAGGCTCAAGTACAGGGGCAAGAACAAAATCCCTATGGAAACTTTTCATGAGATGTACTTCGATGGACAAGTGGACTTCAAAGGAGATGCTCTGGAGGTCATGGAATACAGACATGATTGGGCAAGCTTCCGATTCACGCTTAGTCTATTCTGGTTCTTCCTCACCGGCTTTCTCCCCGAGATGCTGCTTCATTCGCGCTCACAAGGTTAGCCAAAGTTGTACTACTATCCATGTCCGATATGCTGACCGTCTTGGCTTAGACGAAGAACAAGTGCGAGACCACTACGATCGTGGAGATGATTTTTACGGCTGGTTTTTGGGACCTCGTATGATATACACATCTGGTCTCATCTCGGATATTACCCGCGAAGAAACCCTCGAACAACTTCAAGACAATAAATTAGCTGTCGTGTGTGAAAAGATCGGTCTGAAGAGTGGCGAAACCATGCTCGATATCGGGTGTGGTTGGGGTACTTTGGCTCGTTACGCCAGCAAAAATTATGCTGCGAATGTTACAGGTGCCACCCTTGGCCGTAATCAAACTGCTTGGGGTAACAGCGGACTCCGAAGGGACGGAATCTCCGCAGATCAGAGCAGAATTCTCTGCATGGACTACCGCGACATACCAGCCCCTGTTGGCGGCTACAACAAAATCACTTGTCTCGAAATGGCCGAGCACGTCGGTGTTCGTCATTTCTCTTCGTTTCTTACTCAGGTCTACGACATGCTTGATGATGACGGCGTCTTCTTTCTACAAATCGCGGGCTTGCGCAAATCGTGGCAGTATGAGGACTTGATCTGGGGTCTGTTCATGAATAAGTACATCTTCCCGGGTGCCGACGCCTCTACGCCGCTTGGCTTCTTTACCGACTCTCTTGAGGGAGCTGGGTTTGAGATCAAGTCCATTGACACTATTGGCGTGCACTATTCTGCAACTCTCTGGAGATGGTACCGTAATTGGATGGCTAACAAGGCCAATGTTGTCGCTAAATACGGAGACCGCTGGTTCCGTATCTGGGAGTACTTTTTGGCCTACTCTACAATTATCTCCCGCCAAGGCTCAGCGACATGCTATCAAATTACTCTGGTCAAGAACATCAACTCCACTCATAGGATCGAAGGTGTCCCTAATCAATTCGGCTTGCAAGGCGCTTTAGCGGCTGCCAAGGTAGACCAGGCTGCAATCAAAGCTGCCAAATTTGGCAACAACGTCGTCAGCAATGTCGCTAACGCGCTTAGAAGCTCTGGTTGATGTTGGAGTTTGCGGGCATTTTGAATGAAGAATTCTCGTCACAGCCATACTCTTTAGAAGCGCCAAAAGTCTTGTTTTGTACAATAAAGTTGAGAGAGTTTTGCGAGCGGATGCTGTAGGCGATCGAAATGGAATGAGACGATGAGCTACATACCCCTATAGCCCTTCACCAAGAAAAGTACTTTTTTATGGTCTTCGGTGATCATGGGACGCCATAAACGGGCCAAAAATCGCACGTGGCTGTTTTGCCGATCATACAATGGCGTGCTGAGCTTACTCGTCTAGAATTACAGTTCTGTGAATTTTGAGGGATACAAGCCTCTAAAGTCGAAGGCTGTGGTTATACAGCTATTAGTACAAGAACCCGCAATGGCCACATGTTTCTCATGGGGACGAGATCAGTATGGATCGAATCTGTTCCTGCATGAATGCGTCGACGCCGATGCTATCCAGATAGTTTTCAATCCCGCCGCGTTGCTTGATGTGCTCAGCCACCATGGAAGGTGCCGCCGGATCTACGTCAGCGAAGCTTTCAGGCAGGCCCATCTCCTTCAGCTCGGCTTTTCTGCGCGCGATTTCAGGCAAGGACCCCTCGCCGGACGCCGCGTAGTCCTTCTCGATTGCGGCGGGAGGCACTTTAAGCAGCATCAACACCAGCATTGCAATCAACCCCGTTCGGTCTTTGCCCTGCTGACAGTAAAAGTGCACAGGATAGTTTCCCTTGTCCGCGAGAACCGTGAAGACTTCCTTGATCTCAGCCTTGGAATGATCCAGGTGATCAATTGCCAAGCCTGAGAGTCCACGCTCAGCCATTGAGTTCTGAGCCAGCATTCTGATCGCTTGGGCTCGTCGACCGGCCACGATAAGGGCCATAACTGTGCTAAAAGGAAGCCCGTTAGGCGGATCGGAACTTTCGAGATCACAGCTGGTAAGGGAACGTTTTATTCACAAGTAATTGAGCCATGATAGCCGTCCGAGCAATGCACTCGCGAAACCGCTGCCGCTGAGGTTTACAAATACAGTGTTCGTGGTTGGATTGGGCTTGATGTCTGATGCATCTGCAGAGCTAAGGAGAGTGTCAGTCAGTTGAAACCAGATGGATGGCACAAACGTGATCCTGTGATACCTTGCTCGCAGATCAACAGATGTAAGAATCTTGAGATCTTCCTTAATTCTGCGCATATCCTCCGGAGTAGCCTCGTCTGAAGCTTCGTCGTGAGTCATTCTCTTCAGCCATCATTAAGGCTCTTAGCCATTGGCCGCTTACCGGTTCGAGCACTTCGATACAGAAGCTTCTCCGCAAGCCTGGGAAATAATGCTGATCAGACAGGACAGGGGCTTCATGAGAACACGGTAAGCCTACTTTGGGGGTTTAGGGTCTTGATTAGGTATTTCAGCGATATCCCGGAAATTCAAGACCTGCTCAAACGGCCTCACAGCCACTGAACTCATTGACATTGCAGGCCTTCGGCTAGTGACGGCCAGCGATTGACTCAAGGTTGACAACCTTAGGCGTCGACGCAACATTGCTGGCGCATTTCGGGACGAACCGCAGCATCTCGTAAATATCTTCATGTGCGCTCAATAACGCTGGCGGTGGTCTGCGACCCCTATTCACAACTCCATACTACGGTTCTGGTTCGTTGTAGCACATTCATTGTTTGTTTGTTTACTTGTATACGTCAACACGTGATCGAGAAGCTGCTTACATAATCGGGGTGATACACGCTGGGCGGCGAAGTCTCCGCCAATATGCACGGGTCTCTGATTGGCTTGCGCAGCACCCCTACGTCTTCCCCTAGTAGCAACGCCGCAAAGAAGCCCACCTGCCTTCCCCATCAATTATTTTGACTTTTCAATCTACCCATCTACATCTACTTGAAGGGAAACGAAGCGCTCCGTACAATCGCCCACTGAAAATCGCCGAATTCTCGAGACTTCAATCGTAAAGATGGCCTCTGAGGTAAGTCTCATCCGTACAGCAGATCTCAGTGCCGCCTACCACAATCGGCGTTTGTTATCTATCCATGGGACATACTGCTTGTATTCGTTCGCAACGAGGAAACGTTAGAGCTAACAACAAATGCAGCGCGAAAGGTATATTTCTAGCGACTTACGTGATGAGGTTTACGGTTCGACAACTGAGTCGTGCTTAGCAAAACCTATTTGGCTCGCCTCTGCGAGCAAGCCGAGCGTTACGATGGTAAGTAGCAGTGGGGCTTTGAAGATGTTTGAATAAGACTAACTTGGCATTGTCTACAGAAATGGTCAACTACATGAAGGCAAGTATTCAGAGTGCATCACTGCTTTTGACAAGATTGCTCAATGCTAATATAACGCTGTACAGGAAGTTGCCAAGGTAAAAGCTCCCTAGAACATCTGTAGTCGCGGTGACGAACCCGTACCTTGGTCGCTTACCTTTCACGTGTTGTAGCTCGGTGGCGAACTCACTGTCGACGAGCGCAATCTCCTCTCCGTTGCCTACAAGAACGTCGTTGGAACAAGACGTGCCTCCTGGCGAATAATCTCTTCAATCGAACAAAAGGAGGAAGCCAAGGGATCCGACAAGCACGTTAACACCATCCGTGAATACCGCTCGAAGATCGAGCTGGAGCTCGAGAAAGTTTGCCAGGATGTGCTGGACGTGCTTGACCAAGCTTTGATCCCTAAAGCTGAGTCGGGCGAGTCGAAGGTCTTCTACCACAAAATGTGAGTGTGTCTGAAGAAAGGAGAAAGACAGGCAATGCTGAACTCAAACAGGAAGGGCGATTACCATCGATACCTGGCTGAATTTGCCAGCGGTGACAAGCGCAAGGGTGCCGCCACCGACGCTCACGATGCATACAAGGTAAGATATTTGTAACAGTCCGAGATTCACTTCGTCCCGGAACTAACAGTCCACCAATTTAGAACGCTACAGACGTTGCGCAGACCGATCTCACGCCTACCCACCCTATCCGTCTCGGTCTGGCCTTGAACTTCTCGGTGTTTTACTATGAAATCCTCAACTCGCCTGACCGCGCTTGCCACCTGGCCAAGCAGGCCTTTGATGACGCCATCGCTGAGCTGGACTCTCTCTCGGAGGAGTCGTACCGCGACAGCACCTTGATAATGCAGCTGCTTCGCGACAATTTGACGCTTTGGACGTCTTCCGAGGGCGCCGAGGGTGAAGCTGCCGGTGAGGCAAAGGAATCGGAGAAGCCAGCCGAAGTCAAGGACGAGGCTGGAGCCGCAGCAGATAAGGCTGAGGCTTAGAACACTGATTACAGGTTTTAAGTACCACAGCGTTCTTCGATCTCGCTATCTGACACGTACCTTCTTGGGCACTCCAAACATCCTGACCTGTAGCTCGCGCCGACATATTCGCCTCTTCGGAGAGCAAGCGCCAAAGGATCTGTTATGGAGAATTTAAACTCGGACAGAACTGAAAAACCAGGCCAAGTGGCTCTCACTCGGCATAAATTCGAATAAGCTGGGTTATTATGGGCTGCAGAAGTGCTTTTACTCTTTTTTTTTTTGCTTTCATACGGGATACCTGCTGCTTTCGGGCATTTTCAAGTTCGAGAGATGCTAGCGATTGATTTATTCGACACAACTCATCCAATTCAACTACACATCAGTCGGAGATGCTCGCGGAACAAGGGACATAAGATGTACGCCCAGTCTCTCTTTACATGCACCCTTTGCTGTTACACCTCCCGGCCCCTCAAGGTCTTCGATTGATCCACACATGTAAACCCGATATAGCAATCATCCTACGCTTCGGCGCAGCGCAAATTGTTCCGGAAACAAGCCTTGAGCTTTCAGCCGCAGCCGGCTGCCCTGCTTTAATCTTTTAGTGGAAAGATCCCGTCGTGCATTGCAGAACAGTACCTTACCTGAATTGGAATCTTACAGCGACGGAACGCCTCCGTCAATCTCCACATCGTTGCATTGTTAGGGTTGTAAATGAAGCTAAATTTATAGCTACCAGCCTCCACGTAAAGAGGCGAAGATCTCATGGATCAGCGGCAGAATGGAATTTTGCCTTTTCCCGTGGATCGAATTGGGCCATTCTTGATGCGACCATGATGACTGCTCAGTAGAGATCTTTCGACGTGCAACGTTGTAGGCTACCAGGCCACCATATATATACCATCACGCCCCTCTCTCCTTCCTGGCCACCGAGTCCCCGCGCTTTGCAGACCGTCATCCCCAGACAATGAATGACGCATTTGTTCGCTCGACCTCAGAGGTGCTCCAGCATTTCCATGTCAGCGAGGAAAACGGACTCAGCTCGCAACAGGTCAAAAAGCAAAGAGAACAGCATGGGACCAACTGTGAGTTCTTGGGAGGCACAGCCTCGATGTCTTCTTCAGTTGAATTTTTACTCACTCAACCCTTCTCCAGCCATTCCCGAGGATCCTCCTACTCCCCTCTGGGAATTGATCCTTGAGCAATTCAAAGACCAACTCGTGCTGATCCTCCTTGGCTCGGCCGCCGTTTCTTTCGTTCTGGCACTTTTCGAAGAGGATGGAGACTGGACCGCTTTCGTGGACCCTGTCGTTGTAAGTAGCGTTAACCACTTATATTCATTGTTGCCATGACTGTATCGCTGACATGTCGTAGATTCTTACCATCCTCATCCTCAATGCCATCGTTGGTGTTTCTCAAGAGACCAGCGCCGAGAAAGCTATAGCAGCTCTTCAGAAATACTCGGCCAACGAAGCCAACGTGATCCGAGATGCAAATTCTTTACGTGTAAAGGCGGAAGATCTGGTTCCTGGTGATATCGTGACAATATCTGTCGGAGATCGTATTCCTGCCGATTGCCGCCTGCTCTCTGTCCATAGCAATTCGTTCCAGGTCGACCAGTCTATCCTCACCGGCGAAAGCGAAAGCGTAAACAAGGATACCCGCTCTATCAAGGATGCGCAGGCAGTGAAACAAGATCAGATAAATATGGTTTTCTCGGGCACAACGGTTGTGACGGGGCATGCGAATGCCGTGGTGGCCTTGACGGGCAGCAACACTGCCATTGGAGACATTCACGAGAGCATCACTTCACAAATCTCACAGCCTACACCGCTTAAGGAGAAGCTCAACGATTTTGGTGATCTTCTTGCCAAGGTTATCACGGTGATTTGCATTCTCGTTTGGTTGATCAACATCAGACACTTCAACGACCCGTCACACCATGGATGGACCAAAGGTGCCATCTACTATCTGAAAATAGCCGTCTCGCTTGGTGTCGCTGCTATTCCTGAGGGTCTCGCAGCCGTCATCACCACTTGCCTTGCCTTGGGCACCCGGAAAATGGCCAAGCGGAACGCTGTTGTCCGAAGCCTTCCGTCCGTCGAAACGCTTGGAAGTTGTAGCGTTATATGTTCCGACAAAACCGGCACTCTGACCACGAATCAGATGAGCGTTAATAGGCTTTTGACAATCGGCAACGGAGCAAACAGCTTCGAACACTACGAGGTTCAAGGAACCAGCTTTGCGCCCGTGGGAACTATCTCCAAAAACGGCAGGCAAGTGAACGATATTGCCGCATCTTCGACGGTTTTGTCGAGGATGATGCAAATCTGTGCTCTCTGCAATAACTCCAAGCTCTCATACGATAGCGAATCCGCATCGTATTCGATGATCGGCGAACCCACTGAGGGTGCTCTCAGAGTGCTTGTAGAGAAGGTCGGGACCCCAGAACAAGCGTATAACTCGTCCAAAACTTCATTGCCTGCTGCAGAGAAGCTACACCACTCTAGTAAGTACTACGAAAGACACGCTACACTACAACATACCTATGAATTCAGTCGCGACCGCAAGAGCATGTCTGTGTGCGTTTCGACCGAGAATCGTCAAAAGCTTTTGGTCAAGGGTGCTCCGGAATCTATCTTTGAGCGATGTACAGATGTTCTTGCTGGCTCGGACGGTGTCAAGGTACCTCTGAGTCCTGCTCTGCTCTCTAGGTTGCAACACGAAGTCACAGGCTTTGGGAACAAAGGGTATCGTGTTATTGCTTTTGCGGTGCATGACCATGTCGCCGGAAACCCACTGCTCGACGCGGCCAAGACAACTAAGGAATACACCCAACTCGAGCAAAACATGACTTTGGTCGGTTTAGCCACCATGTTAGATCCACCACGTCCCGAAGTCGCCAACTCAGTGAAAAAATGCCGTGACGCTGGCGTGCGTGTTGTGGTAATCACTGGCGACAATCAGAATACCGCAGAGAGCATCTGCCGTTCTATCGGCGTCTTCGGGCAAGACGAAAATCTCAAAGGGAAGAGTTACACTGGTAGACAGTTCGATGACATGAGCGAATTCGAGCAGATTATCGCCGCCAGGACTGCTTCTCTATTTTCAAGGACCGAACCAACCCACAAATCCAGGCTCGTGGATCTTCTCCAATCGGATGGCGCCGTTGTTGCGATGACTGGAGACGGTGTCAATGATGCTCCTGCGCTCAAAAAAGCAGATATTGGCGTGGCGATGGGCTCGGGGACTGATGTCGCCAAACTCGCTGCGGATATGGTATTGACCGATGACAATTTTGCTACCATAGAGGGAGCGGTCGAGGAAGGCCGATCCATTTACAACAACACTCAGCAATTCATCCGATACTTGATCTCGTCGAATATTGGAGAAGTCGTGTCGATCTTTTTGACCGCGGCTGTGGGCATGCCCGAGGCTCTGATTCCCGTGCAATTGCTCTGGGTCAATCTGGTTACAGATGGTCTTCCTGCCACTGCCCTATCTTTCAATCCACCAGACCATGATATAATGCGCCGGGCTCCTCGCAAGAGAGACTCACCTCTCGTCGATGGATGGCTGTTCTTCCGGTACATGGTCATTGGAACTTATGTTGGTGTTGCGACAGTATTTGGGTATGCTTGGTGGTTCATGTACAACGCTGAAGGCCCGCAGATCAACGTCTACCAACTGGTGAGTGGCTACCGATGTCTGATGTGAAAAGGCTTGACTAACGATTCACCGTAGACCCATTTCCATCGCTGCGCGAGCGAGTTCCCACAGATTGGTTGCGAGATGTTCCTCGATGATCGTGCCAAATCTGCTTCGACGGTGTCTTTGTCAATCCTCGTGGTTATCGAGATGCTCAACGCTATGAACGCTCTGAGCTCCTCTGAATCTCTACTGACCCTGCCACTTTGGAACAACATGGTGTTAGTCTATGCTATCACGCTAAGCATGGTCCTGCACTTCGCGCTCTTGTACACGCCGTTCCTTCAGGGCCTCTTCGGCATCCTACCGCTGGACGTTAATGAGTGGATCGCGGTCTTGGCGATATCCGCGCCCGTCATCGTGATCGACGAGATCATGAAGGCGGTCGAGCGCAAAGTGTACGTGCAGAAAAGCGTGCAGCAGGCGGCGCGGTCCAACGCCCAGGCGTCTCTGTCCTCGAACGGACGCATCAAGGGCGAGTAATTACTTCTTCTTGCAGTTTAGAGGCGCGCATGTACTTGTTCTTCATACAGCGTTCATGCATTTGAATCAAACCTAGAACAATAGAAAGGTGTGCCGCCTGCTCGCCGGTGGCTTGGATAGGTTTGCGATTCGATGTAAGCTAGCCTAGACGTTTTGCTGTCCCTCCAGGGAGATAGATAGAATCGAGTCGCACACCTACCTTGGTTTGGTCAAGACCAGCGCCCGGCCCGTCCCTGCGGCCTGCGGGTCGCCTGTCCATGCACTGAAAAACGCACACTTGTACAAGCAGGTACGCTCAGCCAACGCAGCAGGGCCGCGCCACGCTCGCGCGTGTATCGAGGACAGGGCGGACCTCGTCCCGGGAGTTTGGCTGCGGATCGATCGCGCGTAGGCGTACTTGCGCTACAACGGGTCTCGGTTTCCAAATTTTATATATATTCATATGTAGTGGTCCGCACTGCCACCTTAGAGCTTCAATCCATCCCTCTTACCAACTCATTACACTGGTGTATACCTTACAGTTACTTCACCAATTGCCCTATTTCATCACCTCTCCAATGAAAGACCCAGGTCAGAGCGTTGCACTTGCACAACAAGTAATGCGTACCCTTCCTAGCAGCTATAGTAGTAGCGGCAGAGGCGGGATAATGGAGAATTAAAGTAAAATAGAAGCTGTAGCAGAAGAATCTAGAGGGTTAGACTAACAGCCCCTTCACACATTCCAAGCTTTCCAAGACTCAGCTCAACAACTATTACCCTAGTAGAGGGTAACGAAACAAAGCTGGCTCGGCTGGGTAGCTTGAAGCGCTGAGGACCGTACGGCTGCGTAGAGTAATCGTTACTGAGCATGCAGCAGCTTTTGACACAAAAAGCGGCAGCTTTTGGACACTTCATCGTCAAACAACTTTAGCATATATATATTAAGAAGAAAAAAGGGGGTAGGCGGCCGCAGCTTTCATTCATTGTTCTGCAGCCTATCAAGATCAAGCACAGCGTCAGGTACAGTACAGCGGCAATCTTCCCTCAGTCCTGGCGGCCCTTGAGTAGCCGCTTAGTGACCTTGTCGCTCTCGATCACATACACGTACGCGCCCCAGCCGCTTAGCGCGTCGCGGTCGACGGCGCTCAGCAGCGCCTGGCTAATCGTCTCGAACAGCTCGTCCGGGCCGAGACCTTCCTCCCACAGACCCTCACATGTGCCGAACAGCTGGTCGCTGGCGGTACCGCTGACAATGAAGTCCTTTGCAAAATCGATGCAGCCGATCGAGTCGAAGCCACAGATGAACGGCTCGCCGGTCTTGCCGTCCAGGCCCGCGACGACCGGGCTCACGAACCAGGGGCCAAACCTCTTCTCGTAGAGCGAGGTGCTGATCAGGCTTGCGAAAGTCTTGGGCGAAATGGCCCGCTCTTCACGCAAACGGTACATATTGGTCTTCATCCGCAGGACGTCGTGGACCGTGGTCACATCCGTTGCTAGCCCCGTCAGCCCCAGATATACCGTCGGGCTACCACTACCCTTGCCTTGGCTGGAAGCGGGCGTTGTGCTTTTTGTCGTTGTGGAAGTGGTGGTATTGGTGGATGATGGGGCGGCATCTGTCGCAGAGAAATCGAAGATCTTTGGGAAGTTGTTGGAGATGGTGAGGGCCTGCATGCCCAGACGCAGATCGCAGGCAATAGCCACGCAGGTTTCGACCGGTCATGGCGACGCAGGCGCCTCCATTGAGTTGGAAGGGATTCGACTATTGGAATGACGTGACAGTGTCAGCAAAATATGTCGACGACAAGAGAGTATCTCCAGACAACCACGAATAGGCCTTGTGGATAAGTATTCGGGAGCTATCAGTCTAACGTACCATATTGACTGGTATGCGATGTGGTTATTCTTTCAAGTGTGGGAATCAATAGATGCTGATCTTGGTGCTGTGCCCAGAATGCAGGTCTTAAACCTCGTGAACTCCGACGGATGAGAGGCGTAATGCAAGGCGGGCAGGACTCTAGGATCGGTGTGCTCTGAGGATTCTTCTGGATATTTGGTTCAAGGTTGAGTAGCCACGCTACACTGGTTTTGCTCGACCTAGAGCTTCAGACAATCCAGTTTATGGCCAGCCTGTGGAGTTCGTAGCGGACAACTCAGGATAGTTGAATGACGGCCTTCTGGATGTTCGTTGTAGCTGCAGCGTCAACGAATGCGATGCAGAGGTGTCGTCTGGGCGTACGGCAGGTACGAAGAGTCGAAGACGCCGCGATTTGGGCGAGCAGACAAGAATTTGAAGGAGGTGAAGGTATAAGTTCACTACGAACAGTTCGCAGATGGCAGGCTGAAGCTCGAGCACGCGTCGTTCGTTCCATGACAGCTGCGGACCCTAAACTTAACCTGGATCCTTGTGCGAGTAAGTAATTCGGTGAAGAAGTCGACATTAGACGATTTATTGAGCGTCATGAGATGCTAGAAAACCTCACCATGAACTGAGATGGTATAGACTAACCTGATTAAAATTAAGGATATGCCGCACATAATAGTGGACACCTGCAAGTTCATGTGTTTTTAAATCAATCCGTTCTTCTCATCAAGCAGTTGACTGTGTAATTGCAATCTACTATCAACTCATCAATTTGACGTGAGATCACGAATACATGTTATAATACTTGTCCACGAGTGACGAATGCCATTTCGCCTTCATCTAGGCTCTTCTTGCGACAGGTAAAGTATGATTGTGATGATGAATCAATACACTGAGTCAATCACCAGAGGTCTCGTTGGAAATCCTATCATATAACTGTCCCCGATTTTGTTTTCAAGCTTCGACTCATTTATCGATGTCATGGCTTCATTCATGCTTCATCTATCTAAATGCGCTGCTCATACTCTGCCTTCATGCAACCGTGTCGTCACCTCATGAGTCGGAGCTGTCATTTGCCGTGATACTCGTAGATTGGATCAGTTTGCCGCTGGGCCCAGACCCTTCAGGCCAGCCTGCACCAAGATCACCAAAGCGAATGGAGCTTCGTTCGCACATACTTCTGAAGATGCCATTCACTGCCCATAGTTCTTGTGGTGTACCCCATTCAGCTACCTCACCTTGATCCATGACGAGAATGCGGTCATAGTTGATGATTGTCCTCAAACGATGCGCAATGCACAGCAGAGTTCGACCTCTGAAGCCTTCGTTAAGAGTCTTCTGAACCTTTTCGTCCGTAATCATATCCACGGAAGATGTGGCCTCGTCGCAAACGATGATACGAGAATTACGGACTAGAGCGCGTGCAAGCGCCATCAGTTGCCTTTGACCCAAACTGAAGTTCCTGCCCTCTTCTTCAACTGGGCTGTCGAGTGTGATTCGGTTGTGTGACCCATTGGAAATGGCTTCGGATCGTGAACTGGGAGGGAAGCTTGAAGAGGTTGGACTTGCTGGAGATCCAGACTCTTCGGCTATAACTCTGATACCTTTCCTTTCGCTGGGTGGGTTCTCAGTGCCAAACTTGGGCACAGTTGGCGTAAGAGGTGAACTTGGTTGTGCTGAAGTCACGATGTCTTCCTCCTTTTCTGAAAGTAGTCCAGAAGGACTTACTGAACCCTCCACTGTCTGGAACTCTCTCTCAGTTGGTTTTTCGGAAACGCCGTCTTCATTGATCAGACCAGCTGCTCGCAAAGCTGACCAGAGCTCGAGGTCTGTGAATTTGCCGAAAGGATCAAGATTGCTGCGAATAGTGCCATGGAACAAGGTCGGATCTTGTGGAATGATAGCGAGCCTGGAGCGCAAATCGCCAAGTCCGATCTTACCGATGTTTATTCCGTCAACCTCGATACTGCCACCACTTAGCTCTACGAGGCGGAACAGGGTTGACATTATTGAAGATTTGCCTGCGCCTGTTCGACCAACGACGCCGACACGTTCGCCCCCCCGGACGTGTAACGAGAAATTCTTGAGGACCAGAGGCAATCCGTCACGATATCTCATGTCGACGTTCTTGAAACTGATTTCGCCATGTTGGGGCCAATCGGGCGTTATATCTGGATTGTAGAGCTCGAGCGGGGGCTCTTGATCCAGCTCGGACCCGTAATGGTGAATTCTCTCAGTGGAGTTCATATTGTTCTCCACTTCCGCAAGTTGCCTGACCGAAAATTGTATCATCTGGACGATGGACAAAATGTAGGACAGCACCAGTCCGCCAGTCGAGGGACTGACACTGAAGCGACTGGTCACAACGAGGATACCCACCGTAAAGACTAGACAGTTCCCAACAATGTCCAGGCGCACAGACAACCATCTCTGATTAGCAAATGTAAGGTAGTATGCCGAATTCATGTTGTCGATACTGGCCCGCAGTCGATTACCGAACTGTTTTGTTAGTCCGTATGCCCTGATCGTGGCGATACCAGTGACGGCTTCGGAGAATTTCGCAAAGACGTCTGATCTTAAAACTGCCTCGTGCCGCTTCACTTCTCGAGCTGAAGCTCGGTAATAGTTTGCAGCGAAGACGAATAGCAAGAATAGCGGGCCCAAGGCAATGGCGAAATAGTAGTAGTACGCAATGATCAGGATGAACACAGCGATGACCATGCCCATCGTAACGAAGAAGAATCGTAGACTGTCGGTCAACATGTTGTCCATAGTGTCGATGTCCTTGGAGAAGCGGTTGGTGATGCGACCCAGAGGAGTGGTGTCGAAGAAGAACATTGGCGCACGTAACACGCGGTAGATCGCTCGGGACAGCATCACCCTTGAGGCCGTGGTGCCGCTTATGGTGAGCGTGATGGCCATGAGGAACAGCAATGCAGCTGAGGCGAACCCGAGAGCCGCGTAAACGCCCACATATACTGGCGTGGTAAGACCGAATTTTCCTGAGGTCCACCAAGATAACCACAAGCTGGTCAAGACGGTTGTGCCCTGTGAGAGAACAACCAACGTGAGGACCAGGGGTATGATGAGAATGGATCCGGCAGCTCTGGCATATGCCGCCCAGACCTTGGTGGAGACGCCTCGTTGCGCACGCTCTTCAACCTGCATAAGGGCCTCCTTCCGCTTCTTGGAACCTTTCCTTCGCCGGACATCCTTTTTCTCTTCTTCACGCTCGGAGTTGTCACTGGAGTCTTCACCGTCCTTTGCTTCAGGTTTGCGTCTGCTCTTGTTCTTCTCCTCTTGCGCGTTAGATGCAATTAAATCGACAAAGTCTTGGTTCGTCGCCATCAAGTGGTCAAAAGTATCGATTGTTATAATGCGACCTTTGTCCATCCAGACGATGCGATCGCATCTGCTCAAGACCCACAGTTGATGCGTCGCGAGTACACGGCACTTGTTCTTCAAAAGCCCGCAGATGGCGTTGTCCATGATGTGCCGCCCAACATGTGCATCAACGGCTGAAAGAGGGTCGTCGAGTAGCACAATGTCAGAATCGTGGTAGATTGCGCGAGCGATGTTCAAACGCTGCTTCTGGCCGCCGGACACAGTGATGCCTCGCTCGCCAATCTCCGTCTGATCGCCCTCCGGGAGAATCGCCAGATCTGGACGTAGCGCACAAGCGTCGATAACGTCGTCATACCAAACCTCATCCATCTTCTTCCCAAATAAAATATTATCGCGGAGTGTGGCATTCTGAATCCAAGCATGTTGCGGACAGAAGGCTCTTGAAGCTCCCAAGGTCAAGTCGCCCGCTGTTTTTCGCATATCACCAGCAAGTGCAGACAGCAAGGACGACTTGCCGCTGCCCACACTGCCGATCACTGCAACCAACTCGTTTCGTTCAATCGATAGGTTGACATGGTCAAGGCTAAATGGTGTTTGAGCTTTGTTGCCAGAAGCTTGGGGGACCGCGGCGTTCTTTTCGCCGTCTACGCTCGCCTCAGTGGCTGTGGATGGAGAAGCAACATGTTTCGCGCTGATCTTGCTTTGTCGCTTCACATCTTGACTGATACGTTTGGCGTCTACCTTCTTTTGCTTCTCCGTTCTGTCGTCAGCTGCGCTTGGTACTCTCTCCCAGGTGAAAGTGGCGTCAGTGACATCGATTGCATTTCGACTATCTTTAGCTTCAGATTCAGATTCAGATTCGTCGGGTGTGTCTTCAGCAAGAAGGAATTCTTGGATACGGTAAACCGAGCTTACGGCATCTGTGACCTGGCCGATAACGAGTGGAAGTAAATTTAGGGGCAATCGTAAAGAGTTGAATAGCGCCAGAGAAGAAAATATCAGAGCGGGATTCAGGCGGCCCTGGCTGGAGGCGTAGGCAAAGGTGATGAAGGACAACATGGACGCAAACGTAGGCATAGACATGCTGACAGCGTTGATGCCATTTCGGATGGCGAGAAGAACTTGAATAGCGCGAATTTCCTTCTTGCGAATTGCGTCGAGTCGCTCGAGAAAGCTGGTCTCCCAACCAAAATATTTGACGAATCGCACGGATGACAGGATTTCTTGCGTAAGACTGACGCGCTGATCCGTGATCTTATTGATCTCCTTTCTTCGCCTTCCCAAGCTATTGACGGCTTTGGTGAGCAGAGGTACCATAATGACGAAAAGACCAAAGCCAGACAAGGCACTGTACTGGATGTTGACCAGGAGTAAGATGAGGACGATAACAATGGAAATAGGAGCAGTCCACAGCATGTGAAACATGCCCGAGGCTTGATCAATACGATACGTGTCGACAGCCATCAGGGTCATAATGCGTCCATTGGTGTATCCCTGGCCGTCACCGAGTACGCCATCGGTGCTCGCTGTCGATTCCTTTTGGGTGTTGGGCTTTGAGGTAAGCAGCTGTTTGAGCCAGTGTCTCTCTTCCTCGCTGCCAGACTTGATCCAGGCAGGGCGCTCCCAACCGTCCTCCTCTGCCAGAGGCTTGCCCCCGGCTTTAGCTCGAGAGGATATAGTCATGGATTTGTCAAATATCAACGAGATCAGTGCACCACGAGCTTGAGCGCCAACTATCATGCCGTGATACATGAATTGATTAGTGCACATGTTTTGAATCATCTGCATGATAGTCACGGCAAACACAAGTCCAACTCCTCGACCGATTGGAGGCTTCGGTATGTGCCGCGCCGGATCATAGTGTGAATAGTAGGCATCTTCGGCAAAGGCAATGAGGTAGCGCAGGACGAAAGGATTGACGGTTTGTATGATGGCGGTAACGAGTTGACAGCCAGCTCCAATGAGGAACTCGGTTTTAAAAGTGTCATACAAAGCTCGAAGCAAAGGCCGCCCGCTCTTTTTGTCGAGGTGTAGATTGAAGCTCTGACGGAGCTTGTCGGACAAAATGTACGAGGAGCGATTGGGATTTGTCAGCCAGATGTCGTTTAGTTCTAGCGGTCGCTGGTATCCGACAGACATGAGCGGTGTGACCCATTGAAAGGTTAGGCGGCTGAAGAAGGAGGCGCCAAACTCCCTCGAGACGGTGCGTTCTTTGGGCACAGGAGGCGGTGTTCGGCCCTTGAGAGCCAGCCATCTGGTCCAGGAACCCTTGTCGAAAGTGATCTGTTGACGGCTGGTGACGGAGCTTGGAGCAGCAGAAGACTGAGAAACGGTACTCGCATGGCTTTGTCTTCGATGCAAGGCAGAAGGTCTCTCCTTGATTTTCGGCTCGCTATCTGAGTCAGATGATTCTGAGGCGGCATAGGCTTCTTCAACTTCAGCTTCATCATCATGGCCATCAGACAATTTATAGACGTTGACGAGGTAATCTCCGGCAGGCCCAGCCTTCTGAGTGACATCTATTCCAGAAGCAGGTTCTTGTAAGAGCTCGACAGCAACTGGTTGCGGTTCGTTGGCGAGAGCTTCTTGAGGCTCATTGGCGAGAGCTTCGGCGAGGTTGCTCGGTGCGAGTTCATGCATATTGGAAGGATCGAGATTGGGAGGGGTTAGCGACGCCTCATCTTTGGAAGAAGGCATTGTGAAGGGGTTTGGGAGCAGACTCAGTGTGGATTGAGATGGAACACTCAGTCAATATGTTATTGTTCTCTCAAAGACGGCAGTCGCCAGTCATGAGGCGCAGAGCGAATGAAAGTAGCTACGATAATGTGAAAAGCAGGTATCAGATTTACAGGAAGGACTTCGTACTCGCATCCTTGGAATCCACTGCCAAGAAAGGAGTCACGATCGAATCATTGATAGGTAGCAGGAAGACCTGCCATTACGTTTCTACAGGATAGACGTTCTCCCTGGTCGATTATTAGTACTATCTGAAGAACTACAGGCCCGAAATTTCCGCCCTTGTGGGTCGGTTGAGAACGAGACGGAAAAGGCGTACATGCAAGCGAAAGGACGGACCCCGCATATGAAGCTTCCGTGTGGCGCATTGACGAGGTGATTTGCCCCATCGGACAAGGCAGATCAGCACTCCAGTAGTGTAGTCGGCCAATTGTATTGCCGCTTATTGACTAGCCCTGTCGACCTGTCGCTCAAGAACGGTGCTCAGTTGGATGTCAGCCAGAAGTTTTGAGCGATTTCGATTGAACGGCGGTGAAGAACTGACAATCAGCCAGGCAAGATTGGCCAATTAATCAGCAATCCCGTTCCACCACCTAGCCATGCAGCTTCCGTAGCAAAGTGTACTCCGATGCACGGAAGAGAGACTGGTCATGAGTTGATTACAACCAAGTGTGGTAGGTCATGGAGTTAGCGTGGATTTGCGGTAACCACGGACTCTATGACGCGGCTATCGCTATCAGGCAGCAATACAATGGAATGTCACGGCGAGCTATTACTAAGCTTAGAAGGCAAAAACTCCTCGGATAGTCTCTACGAGTGTTTCGCGGGTGCTTCGCCGGGCTATCCGACCATCGGATCAGCCCCACAATGGTCAAGATGACCAATCGGGACGCCCAATTGCAGGCGTTCGACTGTCAACCATCTGGGAACTCGTCGGGTCCGATGAGGAGCCGCCCAGCGCCCGGCTTGAGCGCACGCTGCTCTCTTCATCGATATCAGCGAATGTCCGTGTCTTTGCAACCGACTGCCTGTGTTCCCGTCGGGCTGCGCTAACAGTAAAGAGAAGTTGTTGGAGGTAAGCTTTCCAAAGAGAAATAAAACTGCGCTCTGGTAATTCGGTTCAATAATCTGTGTATTCATGATGCATATACATTTCGTGTCGTCGCTCTCAGGTTACAGTGTCGAAATTCCCCGTCAACGCCATCATGCAGTTTGCTTCGCGTGTTATGTTACGCCGCTGCGGTCTTGTTTCTCGAAGACCCATGTCTTAACAACCTAATTTGACCCCTGCATCCACCAATAAAATCCTGTAAAATCGTGCTATGTTCAATACTACCCAATCACCTTGGCGGTGTCCGCCCGCTGCCGCCAAGGGGCGAGGAGCTCACAGCGTGCTGCTGTGCGGTTGCATCCGATTGACGCCTCGCCGAACTACGTTTCGCCGCGTCCTGCATGGCAACCTTCTTACGTAGAGACGATAGTCGTCCACGCATCGTTTCAACAACTGCAACAGCGATTAGCCGGCGCATCTCGAATGCCAAAAAGCGCTCGCACTCACGTTTCACAACCGTCTCTTTGTCTGCGATTTCCATTCCACTGCTCTCTTCTTCTGTCTGCTTGCCAGTCTTTTCTTTTTCTTTCTCTTTGCCAGATGATCTCTTTGTTGCTGCAGTGTCGTCATCGCTCTCAAGCACAGCCTCCAGTAGCCGTATTGAAGTCAAATACGACACCTCGCAGCCTGGCAGGTCCTCATTGACCAGCTCGTTGACAGCCGCACCTCTGCTCATTTCCAAGGCACGGTCATACATCAGCTTTTCAGCTGTGATTCCTGACGACAAAGTGATATCCGAGCTGCTTTTCTGCACCGCAGCCCGTGGCTTGCTCGGATGCCCATCTGGCAGTCGTGTCTGAGCATCCGCCAACCGTCGAGTCGCATACTCTGACTTCTCCAAGCACTCATTGAATCGGTTGCGTGCCCACTGAACCACGTTGTTGACGCGTTGCCCGATATTCACAATTGCTGTCTTCCCACTGTCGAGCGATTTTGGCGAACCAGGTGTGAAGTCGCCGCTGGCTTCACCTTTGCCCTTATGGGCCCACCAGCTCCCTGCCAAATTGATGGTATTTGAAAGAATACTGAGAGATTTGACGTAGAGGACTAGTGCTTCCTCTGAAATGGTTACAATCGCATCCGGCGTCAAATCGTCGTCATCGTCCATCACCTCCGCGTCTGTGCCTTCGCCCAGTCCTGTGGCACCTCCTCGTCCCGTGACCGCTCTTCGGATGCCCAATGCGTTATCGTTCGACGGCGCTACAGGGATCAGTTGTTTGAACTTTACTTCAGCGAATCCATAGACCACATCGCTGCGCGTTGCCGAGTCTTCCATCGTACCCAAAACCCGATGGTCCTCGTCCATTTGCATGGCCTTCGTACCCTCGCCTCCGCTGTGGAACGGTCCGGAGGGCATCGCCGGAAAGGCAGGGTAGGGTCCGTAGCCTTGCGGTGGTGATTGACCTTTGCTGCTTAGCGCCCCCGGCGAAATCGGTCCACCGTATAATCGAAAATTGACCATATTCAATGCCGCTGCGAGGGCCGAAGTCGCGGAGCTTCGATTCGGTCCGTAGCGCCGCTCATACGACGGGTTTCGTTGGTGCATCGGATCTGGACGAAGGCCTGGCTGATTTCGTCCTTGACCTATATGTTGCGTCGTCGCCCTTCGCACCATTGTGCCCGGAGCTGAACTTGGGCCTTCGGGTTTACTCGGGATGAAAGGACTCGCAGCGAGTTCGTCTGCGAAGGCGTTCACCTCAACAGCTCGTTTTTCGACCAGCACATAGTCACGCTCAAAAGCGATGTCTTGAGCAGCTCGTTCGCGCGTTTCACGAAGCACCCGATCCTGCGTTTTGGGAGAAGCACGAAGCGATGCTTCGCGAGGTGTGCCTGAGCCGCTAGGGGAGGTTGAGGGAGGATTTGGTGGTTTACGGCGTTCGATGTTGTCTGTTTTGACCTGCATCGCCGGGGCCGTAGCATGCGATAACAAGCTTGGTCTTCTGGGTCGAGAAGTGGCTTGAGTATTGAGTTCTGCTGATGGTCTACGTGCATGAGTCGGAGATTGTGGAGGGGTTCGTTCCGTGGACGTTCGGGTTACTGAAGGACGAGAGATAATTCTGGGTGAGGCTTTGCTCGTTTCTGCGCGTGTAATCTGATCCTCTGAAGGCTGCCGTGATAGGGGTGCTTTCGGTATGTTTTGAACTTCAGCCCCAGGCGATGTAACTGGGGCAGGAGCCGGTTTTGGTCTATCTGATTCAGCCAAACCCGGGATCTCGTCTACCACCACTTTGCTCTTGAAGAATCTTTCCCAACTCATGCGATCCGTGGGCATCTTCTTCAGCAGGCCCCGAATAAGCGAGCGCATGTCTTCGCTAATGGGCAGTCCTTCTGGAAACTTGATGTTATCCATGGCCTTTTCAATGCGGCGGAGTAAGTCGACATGGTTTGCAGCGCGGAAGGGTGGCTTTCCGACGCTCAATTCGTACAGCACCGTCCCTACTGACCAAAGATCTGCCTTTGCGTCATACTTTTCATAACGGAGAATCTCAGGCGCCATATACAAAGGTGAACCGCACAGTGTTTCGGCCATTGCCGTCGTAGGTAGATGCCGTGCAAAACCGAAGTCGGCAATTTTCAGGAAGGGCAGGGAATTCAGCCCCGTAGCCGGAATCAAAGAATTCTCACTAACTTCGAATGGTCGATTCTCCGGCGGTTGATTGGCCATCTGAGCAGGCGGAGGATTGAGGAGTAGATTTTGCGGCTTTAGATCTCGATGCACTAGGTTCCTGGCACGAAGGAACTCAAGAGCCGAAGCCAATTGCTTTGCGAAATGGCGCACAACCACTTCATGGAAACCGGCATCTGGAGAGTTGGGATATCTCCTTATCATGTCTGCCGTGACTGGATGCGTTGCCAGTTTATCCCGTTTCCTTACGAAGGTGGCAAGATCGCCAAATTGACAGAACTCCATGATCAAGTGAATGTGGTTCGTCGATTCAAGGATGTTGATCAAGCCAACAATGTGAGGATGGTGGATCTCTTTAAGTATATTGATTTCAGAGAAAAGGTTTTGCTTAAGTTTGCCTTTGAGGGTAGCATGCTGCACAGTCTTGATGGCAACTAGGGAGTTTGTCTCCTACGTCGGCGTCAAATCAGTCGAAGTACCATCATTGGTCTAGGCCGTCAAAACAGGTGAAACTCACAGAATCAAGCCCCTTGTATACAATGGCGAAGCTGCCTTGGCCAATGGATTCGAGCCGTCTGTAACGGCCAATCGACGAGTCCCGACTCGCAACACTTCGGCCACTGCTGAGGGAATAATCAGATGGGGCAGACATGCTGGACCAACACCCCAGAAGCCCAGCTAGGTGTGGATGTAATTGAATGTGGTAGCAAGGGTATCCTGCCACTAAAGATCTATGAAGCACCTCTCAGAGCTGCCAATGATTGGCGTGAATGATTCCATGCAAATCGTTCCGTGAATAGTGCACAGCGGATTCAGACGGCTCGGCTAGTCGGGATGGAGGTAGTAGGATCAACTGGAAGAGTATTTACGCAGCTATGTTGTCGCGCAAAACATAAAGGCTGGTCGAGGTGGGCAGGTTCACAGAATCTCGCGCTAACAGAATTTCGACGTCTGAGGCTGATTCGAGGGTCAGATTTCGGAGCGGCTTGGAGGATCGATGCGGAGACTAGGCAAGGCGGAGACCAGTCCGAGAGGAATCGAACGAACGCTATGGTGGAGCGGAGGACGAAAAGACGATATGCCGAAAGGTGGAAGAGGTCGAGAAAGGAATGAAACGAATACAAGACGAAACAGTCGCGTACTTGGATGCAAGGTCCAAAAAGAACGTCAATATGGGCACAAGATGGTCTGAGAGATAGTTGCATATGTCGGTTTATGAGTCGAATGCACAGGCGAGTCGAGCTTAGCAGCTGATAGCGTATCACGCTATTCACTGCAGCACACGCGCCAAAGGGTCTGTTGGAGTGCCCCAGGTTGCGCAGTTGTAGTGCCTACCACGAGGCGATAATTCAGTTGAGACTCACCGGTCGTATGTTCATCTAACGCGACACTACATTCCTCTAAATCGCAACCCTCGCACTAGTCAAAAAAGAGCCATCCAGAGGCTTGGTCGCCCGAAGCTCACCTGATCCCGCCTCGCGCCGCTGGGGCCACCCGGTCAACAGATCTGCGCGGTTTCCACTATCGATTGGATGCGGCTGGGTGACACTCATCATCATTACAACTGTTGCCTTAAGGCATCCTCATGCCTTCATGTCGCCGCATGCCATTTCTGATATTAGTGGATCTTATCTACCCAGCCCATCGGTGTCTCTGCCTCGAAAACCATTCCGTTCCTGCATTTTCTTTTGAGGGGATGGCGGGGAAGGCAGGATACCTTTACTGTTCGGCAATCATATCAAGCCGTGATAAGGACCCTTGACCATACCGTCATTGTAGTTATAATAAGGACGATAGTGCTGTCGAACCCCATTCTCCATATCCCCCGATCCAGTCTTGCTTCATCACATATGACAAAGTAACTTTCGTACTGCTGGGCAGCCGCCTACGGTTCGCCCATCCGATGTGAAGTGTGTGCCCTGATCCTGCAGCTGCAGGAGGATAATCTGGTTTCCGGTGCTTGATCAAAAAAGACGGTATATGTCTTCGCCCACTTTCGGTTTCGTCATTCGTGTTCATCAACTCTGCGTCGTGGGTGCTCTCATGTTGGCTTCAACGCGCGCAAGAAGCTCTGCACGAGTCTCTTTGCCAGTCGGAAGCAATTTTCGCTATAAGCGTTTCAATTTTAGCTCAAACGACGTCTAATATTGACTAGGATCTTTCTCACATTGTGAAGCCATCGACGTAACTCGTCATCGGACCATTTGGTTGGGTCTGCGTATCTCAAGCTTGTTTGAGTTCGGTTTTCTTCATTGAACAGATCGACTTCCTTAGTCGATAACGTAGCTTTCAATCTCACCTCCTATCGGATCAGGTTCTGCTGGAAACATTGAATCAGTGCCCCAGATACTCCAAACCGCTGCTGCTGTGACTAAACCAGCAAAGCCTTTGAGCCATAACAGGTATCCAGTTAGTCAAGACGCTGCCTGATTCAGCGAAACTTAAGGCGAATACCAACCAAGGAACAAGTTTCGAGAATGCAGCGCGCGATCTAAAGGCGTAGGCATTACGATCAATTTCTTGATTGTCCGTGGTAGATTAATTAATCAATCAATTCAGTCGCCTGGTTTGTAGGCCAGAGACCCGGCGAGTGATGTCTAGGTAATTTAGCGACATTAATCACCCGTTTTACTCATTCATATTTACTGTTATACCCAAATCGCTTCAACGATTCGACGAGAGTGAATGAGCGTTTCTAGCAATGGGTATCGGCGCGCTGTCCCCAGGTCTTGCGAAACGTCCTTCAAGAGATCGGACGATCGAGCTTAAATAGTAAGAGTTGGCCCTATCTCTGAAGTCTAGTGATGGCTGTCGCTTGTCATGCAACTGGCGGCGTGACAGTGGTTGTACGCGATACGTGATCAGCAGCCAGGCACGCGGAAGACTTGTCTGCCAATACAACGTGATTCAGGTCATGCTAATCAGACGGAGGCTTGACAGCGCCAGCCTGCCAACGCCAGCCCAGACCGTCCTGAAAATCAAAGCACGTGCTCTGAACACTCCATAATTCGAAAGTGTCCAGAGCATACTTGGAGATCTATATTGCAAATCTCCGGGGCTCATGCACGTACAGCATTGTGTCAAAGCAGGATAATAGAAGTATTTGGATAGAGAAACAGAACGCAAGTCGGCACATGGACGAAGTTCTTTCAAGATGGAAGCACTCCTTGCTGTTACAGCACTTCAATGTTTCAACGAATTTACCGGGGCGTAATGTGTCGTTCCATATTTTCATCGAATTTATTCGTGATGCGGATTCCCAGACGATGGAAGCAACATTGTGAATATATTCAATCAAAGATTTCCAATCTTCACATTGCGATAGACGTTTTAATTAGAAAGTAGGGCGTCTATACATCTCTATTCGCATCTTCATTGCCTTCAGTCCAATCACTGGTAACCACCTTACAAACAAGACTCTTCAGATGTTCTGAGCAAGCTGGTAAGAATTGAAACCCCCAGGAATCTCCGAATCATATAGTGTATTGGATTTTTCATACCTCTTATCATTGCAACTTCTTCAATCTACTCAAACCCAGATATAGACCGCGTTCGAAAAGCGCGGACATTCTAGCCCGAACTGCGGCGGAACCCCGACACGGGCGGAGCTCCGCAAGTTGTGCTGCAGTTCCGTCACCATAGCTCAACGACGCGTTGTCGTTCCAGTGCCTAGAGCTTGTAGTTTATTGTGCCTGAATCAACGAGATCTGTATCTTCTACTGAATACGCTCCCCTCATTCAGTGAATTGCTCAACTATAAGATCCCCCATACTGCGGACCTCCACATTTACCTGAGAAGATCACGAAGAAAGTTATTCGCTGCACTCCCAACTCGAGTAATCATCAAGCATGGTAAGGTGGACTCAAATCTGAATTGTCACAGATGTCAATTCAATCTTTGTAAATGCTGGTGCAAGAGCTGACCGATTCTACTGGGGATGTGTAGACTTCAATAGGGACAGGCTATGACTTGTCAAATTCCACATTTTCGCCCGATGGCCGAAACTTTCAAGTACGCTAAACTAATCATGTCTTGTGGACGTCAAGTCATGAAGAATGAAATCAAAACGAGACGCGCTAATCAAACACTCGTAGGTGGAGTACGCAGTCAAGGCGGTTGAGAACGGAGGAACATCGATAGGAATCAGATGTTCGGACGGCGTAATTCTGGCTATCGAGAAACTTGTCACGTCGAAGTTGCTGAAGCCTGGTGCGAACAAGCGACTGGCAACTATTGACTGGAACATGGGTGTTGCTTCCTCTGGTCTACTACCAGATGGACGACATCTGGCACAACGGGCACGAGAGGAAGCCGCAGAGTGGAGAAACATTTACAAATCGACGATCCCAGTTTCGTCGCTGGCAGACCGAATAGGCAGCTACGTCAGCATGTATACATTGTACAATTCTGTACGGCCATTCGGTGTGACAGCAATCATTGGTGGATGGGATTCTGAAGAGGAGGCAGCTGTCGATGGTGAAGTTGGATCAGGACCCAAAGCAGGTCCCGGCGGCAAAGAAGATATTGCAACGGCACAGAGCGACGGCAAATCCGCTGGTAAAGTGCTACGGCGAGGTGGGCCAGGCTTATACATGATCGAGCCGAGTGGCACATACTGGGTAGGTGGTGTTAGAGCAGGCTCTTTTTCTCTGCTTTACGATTGCTAAGCGCGGGTTACAGGGCTACTACGGTGCTGCGACCGGTAAAGGCCGCCAGGCCGCCAAAGCCGAGTTGGAGAAGCTCAATTTGCATGAGACGCCACCCGATTTGGCTCAAGGAGTGCGAGAAGCCGCGAGGATCATCCATGTTGCACACGAGGACAATAAAGATAAAGATTTTGAGATCGAGATGATGTGGGTTTCTGGGCTGCAGGGTCCGACGAAAGGCAAGATGATAGAGGTGCCCAAAGACATCAGAGAAGAGGCTGAAAGATGGGCAAGGAGGGAGATTGAAGGTGACAGCGAGGATGAAGAAGACGGTGAAGAGCAACAGGGCTCTGGCGGTGACGCGATGGAAGAATAGTATTTTCAGCATTCAAAATTGTCACAACCATAAGTGGCAGTGTGTGCTGCAATGAGCTGTACATCAACAGCGATGAGCTTCCGTCCTCGGATTGGCATTTCCATGAGAGACCCACAATCGATGTCCCAGGGCCCATGAAATCGATAGTCGACACCAATGTCACTTGCCGGTAGCTGTTTCGAAGACTGGTTTCGCTAGATACATACGCGCCACGGCAGACACGGCAACATAGCGAGGGTCGATTTGACGTGAACAGTGGGTCGAAACACGAACAATGTTGTCTTCAGGAGCCTGACTGGCAAGTATCGAAATTGCAGCCAGAATCGCTTGCTTCAAGTCATGCTGCACGCGTACACCTTGATCATTCTTGGGAATTTGTGGATATCAAACGGTTTCACAATTTGAAATGGATCTGGTGTTCACGACCCGTGAGCATATATGAAGATGTTACGTCAAGTTATAGTGTAGACATAATCGCGTGCGACTCCTTGCAATGGCGGAGCAATCTTGCTTGAACTCGGCTTAAGTGCATCTTTTGTCGCTACTCAACGTATGAGTATTAAAGGTCCAAGTCTTATCCCCGGCTCTGTCCGGGCCGGGAACTACGGCACCTTGCACCGACAACGAGTGACATGCAGCTAATGGATCTACGCAGCCCTGGGGGGACCGTACCTGCGCCACATATCCACGGACGTCTGGAAATTTGCCGGTCCCCTGCCAATTATCGGAGATTTGTTATTTCCGGGGGGAATCTGTTTATGATTACCGGACGCACACGGTTGGCTTCAACGCAGATGAAGACAAACAGGTACCCGATGCATCACAAGCTCTGGCCGAGGGTGAGGAGTTTTATGTGTCGCCCTAATCGGATGACGAGTCCATCATGTGATACGTCTTATATCTCGCAATCTTCAGCGACGTGCCCTAACGCATTTTTCGAAGCTGTAAGCGTGCTTTGATGTGAAAAGTCCTTTGCAAACCCCGCAAATATAACGTCTGCGCGGATGATGTCGGTCAGACCCATCAGTCGAATAACCTGAGTGGCGTGACTGAGCCAGTCAAACATTCAATGGGAGCGTCTGTGGCGCGCAACATGCTTGTCTTACATCATACCTCGGCTTCTTCTGACATCCACTACTTGAGCAATGGCCCTCCCTGCCTCGAGTCGCGCTTCTGCTCGCGTGTGCTGTGAAATTCATGCAGATCTCTGCAGGTTTTGCTGTGTATAACTTCGTTGCCTGGCTCTAGGATTGTTTGCACGAATCAGAGCGCCAGGAATCGAGTTGCCTCGACCTTTAATTTCACTGCACCATCCCATTGAAACCTCTCCACCAAAACCGTCATTGACTCAGTGGGGTATATAAAATAAGCCCATTGGAATCTCTCTCCAACCCCTTACAACTTCCACTCTACCGAAAAGACATCCTCGAACGCTTGTCAACAATCCCACTTGAACCGCTAGCCATTCAGTCTTTCGGATTCAAGCAATCTACAGCGTCGCTCCAGTGGACTTGGACCTTTAAGGTCCCGCAAATTCTGCCGAGATGGCGAACCTTCGCGATCAAGCGGTGTTTATAGTCATCGCTTCTGTACTTGAGGGTTACCTGATCCTCCATTTTGCGCCGGAGCTGAAACCCACTGGCGGTCTGGGCCGCCTTGGTGAACGACTGTTTCTCATCAATTTTGGCCTACTCCTTCTTTACCGTGTTTTCATCTATCCATTCTGCTTCCAGCCCCTCCGAACGCTTCCCGGACCAAAGGGCGGCAACTTCATTCTTGGCCATGGTATGCTTACCTTCAAGAAGCCTCCTGGCGCGGATCTTCTAAGAATTATGAACTCGGTTCCCAACGACGGCTTGCTATACTGGCGCTCATTTTTCAATGAGCCCGTGGTCATGCCAACCTCTCACGAAACCTTGAAAACGGTCATGTCCGATCACACTTATGATTACGAAAAGCCGAATAAATTCGTTCGAATCTTGCGCCGCATTCTCGGCGACGGGCTTATCCTGGTTGAAGGCAATGTTCATAAATTCCAACGCAAACACCTTATGCCATCCTTCCAGTTCAAACAGATCCGCAACCTCTATCCAATGTTCTGGGCGAAGGCTTGCGAGATGACTGATGCTTTGCCAACTGAAATGTCTACTGCAGAAGTCAACAACCCCAAGGGCTTCCAGATGGAGTTCGGCAACTGGTGTATGCGTGTCACCTTGGACATCATTGGCATTGCCGGCTTTGGGCGCGATTTCAACTCCTTGAAGAACCCAAATGATGAGTTGGTCCATGACTACCATGAAATCCTCGAACCTCGAAATGACAAATTACTGTGGTTTGGCCTAAACGTGGTCTTCCCACCTGCACTAATCGGAATGATTCCGTGGGAGATCAATACAAATCTCAGACAGATCCAGGGACGTCTCATGGACTTTGCGGAGGGTATGGTGAGAGATCGTCGTGCCGAGTTTGCGAAGCTCGAAAAGTCAGGCAAGAAACCTCTTAACGCAGCTGCACCTGCAGTAAAATCCGTCACTGCAGCCGGGAGCGACGACGAGAACGACAAACTCGCTAGCCTTAACACTGGAGGTCGGTCTGATATCCTTAGCTTGCTCGTTGCTTCCAACGATTTCACCGACCACGACTTGGCGCACCAGGTCTTAACCATGATGGCTGCTGGCCATGAGACCACCTCGTCGGCGCTGAGCTGGTGCGCTTTCCTACTTGCATGCAATCCTGACCTACAAGCTCAAGTCCGTGAGGAGATCCGCGCCAACCTTCCTTCCCCAGACAAATTATCCGAAGGCGAGAACATCACTGCTCAGCAGATCGACAGCCTTCCACTCCTCAACGGTGTCTGCCAAGAAACCCTGCGGCTGTATCCTACTGTGCCTGTCACGATCCGAAACACTATCAAGCCCACCAAGCTGCACGGTTACACATTGGATACAGGCACTAACGTCCTTCTTGCTCCATGGGCTATCAATCGATCCGAACATTTCTGGGGCCCAAATGCCGCGAAATTCGATGTCAATCGCTGGATCAACGCCGACGGCACCCCCAACAACAACGGCGGTGTCAGCAGCAACTACTCGCAAATCACCTTCTTGCACGGCCCGCGCAGTTGCATTGGCCAAGGCTTCGCTCGCTCGGAACTCAAATGCCTCTTGGCCGCCACGATTGGCCGCTGGGAGGTTGCCTTGGCTGATGGCCGCACTCCGGAGAGCTACAAAACTGCCGGCTTGGTTACCACGAAGCCTGAGGGTGGCATGTGGCTCCGATTCAAGCGAATCGAAGGCTGGTAAACAACCCTTTACAACCTTTGGTATGACGATTATGATAGATTGGTGTGTCGTTTCTTGATTCTTTTCGGATGCGTAGAAAGAGTGCTAGATGGACACAGAACCACGAACTCTACGGTGGGAATTTGGGTTTTGCTTGAGCTTTATAACACAGACAGACATATTGCTGCACATTAGATCAAGGTCATGATAGTATAGCTCGATAATGAGTTCGAGCCACGTATGGCCTCTGTGTGTGAAAGTAGAGACATCAAAGAGCTCGTAGCGATGAAACGACTAGAAAATGAATTACAATTCACATGTGCATCTCTCTCTGGATTCTGAACATGGTACTTGGAATAACGTGGGCATCTTGGCGTTGCGTAGGGAGCTGATCTTTACAAAAATATTACTTCAGACTTTTCAACACAAGCTCTATACCCTGACTGTACAGTCACCTCCGATAAGTCCGGTTACACTACGTAAACCAAAAAAATTATAATAAACGTAGTTACTAGTTATACGGTTGATATTAGGCTAATTTCTATAAGAAATAGCTTATTTTAAAGAGAATTACTAGTACTTCGTTTATTACCCGTTTGCTATAATTACGGCGTTAATCCTAGATAGGAGGCTGCTAATAAGGCTCTTAATAAGGCTATTTAGTAGTATATCCCAGGCCTTATAATATACTATAATAAAGTATCTCTAATTAGGCCTAGAAGCTCCTATCTCGTTAATCTAAGGGTGAAGTAATATAACCTACTTCTTAAGGTGCTACTATATATGTTTAATAAGGTTTAAATCGGGTGAATAAGGCGGCTAATCCGTAGTCTAAATACTATATTACTCTAGGTAGTGGCGTACTTAATATACTATATAGATTAGGGCGTTATCTTGTTAAAATAGTATACTAGGTTAGTAGTGCTCTATAAGACCCTCATTAAGTGCCTCTAGGTATGTGTGAGGGTTCTTGGAATAACGTGAGGAGATTCACCACCGTAGGGGGTCCGTATACGGTTCGTATACGGTAAGTAATAGGAGAGAGAAGGAGAGAGGTCTTATTCTATTAGAAGATTTATCTAAAGATTAATCCTTACCTCTCTAAGATAATAGAGGGGACTATCTTTAATTACTTATACGGTTTAGTCTCTAATTATATACGGACTAATAGAGGTCCGTCCGGTAATATACTATATATAGTTTATTAGTAGTCCGGCCTTAACTCTAATAAGGGTTAATCTTCTTCTAGTAGAGCTTTTATAACTCTTCCCCCCTTTAATAAAGCCTAACCTTAGATAAGTTAAATCTATATAGATATCTTAGTATTTTACCGTTAAAGGTCCGGTTACGGTCTATATATAATAAACTAGTAACTAGTCTATATAGGGGCTATTAGGTAACCGTATATAGAAATCTCTCTTATATTTATAAGTATCTCCGTATACGGTCTACTATAAGATAGTATTTAGTTATAGAGAATCTCTCTAGTTAATAGGTAATAAGCGTTTTATAAGTAACTATTCTCTATTTAGCGGCTTTATATATACGGTCCGGCGGTAGTCTACTATATATTAATATTAATTATTTTTTAAGTCCTTTTTATATTATCCTTTATTTCTTTTTATCTTAACTCTAGTATATAACTATAGGGCGTCCGCCTACGGCCCCTTATAGGAGTATTATTAAAGTTTACTTAGTCCTAAAAAATACCTTATCTCCTATTATTAGGTGCGTTAATTATATAATAGTAGGGGCGTACCTATTTTAAATTAGAATATTTAAGACTTTACTATATCTACCTTTCTCTTCTTCTTTTTTCTTTCTTATTTAGCTAGTTAAGTTTCTTCTACTTATTATTTAGTTATACTAGCTTCTCTTACTATACCTTATATTACTTATAAAGAGGAGGGTTCTTACTTATCCTTTTAATATAAATAATATTATTATTATTTCTTATAGTTTTAGTAGCCTTAAAGAGTATAAAGAGCTCTTTAATATAAGTATAACTTATACTTCTTAATATAAATAGGTTACTAACACCCCCGATTTACTAGGGTAAGAAGTATTCCTAGTATAAGGTTAATACTACGCTGTATTACCTCCCTCTAGTTTATACGCGTTATATGAAGTCTACGGCTACTAGTAGTTATAAATATAATAAGAATAATAAAGGTCGTTACGCCTACTTATACTATAAGAAAACTAGTAATTCCTATATCTCTATCTAGTTTAGCGCTCTGTCTAACGCCGTATAACTTATAACTAATATTTTAATTAAGTTAAGTATTAATACTCGCGCCGGTATCGTTACTAATAAGATTTATATTAACTAGGACGTTTTTAAGAGTCTATAAAATAGATATATAGCTAATACTCGCGCCGCTAGGTCTAAGCTACTAACTCCTAGATAGTCTATACGCGTTAGTAATACTAGGTTTATAGGTTAGTTACTTTATCGCGACCTTTAAGATATTAAATATAACCTCTATTAATTAGTAAGTTAACGGTCCGTAATCTATCTATTTACCGTTTACTTATTAATATTTTATAGGTTAATTTAACTCGGACGCTAGTTAAGTATATTATTATTATTCCTACTAGTATTTTACGTCCTCTTTATTATAATTCCTTTATATATAGTTCGCTGGTTTATTCTCTAGCTTATATACTATTACTAAGTCCGGTGACTCGTCTATTAGGTTACGTAATTATAGCTTAGCCCTCTTTTTCTCGCTCGGCTGTTATAGTACTGGTTATTAACTTTAATAATAATAATAATAAAGGTTAGTATCCTACCTCGGAGTTTATTAAAGCTCTACTAGTCTATACTAGGACTGTTACTTTAGCGCTTACTCTACCCTCTCTAGCTCATTATAGTATATTTTTATTAGCTCCTACGCTAGCTCTTTTAGCTCCTTTAACTTCTACTTAGGCTAAGGCTAAAGCTACTTCTTAGCTAGCGTTAACTACGTCTAAGTTAGTTATTAGTTATATACGGCTTCTATTTACTCGGCCTCGTAACTCGCCTACTATAGCTTATCCTATTATTATTCGTTTTACTAACCTTACTAATTCTTCTAGTTTTTTAGTAGTAGTATTAAGTTCAGCCGCCTCAGCCGCTATAACTATTTTAGTTATACTAATACTAGCGCTAGTTACTCCCGCTACTTTAATTAGTAAGTAACTAGTATCTCTTAAGGATTCTTCCTTAGAGCTATTAGAGCTTAGCTTTATACTAACTCCTCCTCTAGTAACTAAGAAGCTACGTATAAAGGGTAGCCGCTAGAATTACGGCGTTTAAGTTTTATCTAATAGGCTAGTTTACGGCTTACGTAGTCATAAGTAGATAGTTATTTATAGAAACTCTTTACTATAGTCTTTTATTTTTTAAGTTTAATAAATTTCTAATATTTACTTTATTTAGATTCTCGTTTACTTTAATACTAGTAAGTCTATACTTAGACCGTCTACGGTCTACTAGTAGTTATCTAGCTAAGCTAATACATAATCTCTAGGTTTAGATTCAGAGGCTATTATAACCTTAACCTTAGAGTACTTAGTAACGGTCAGTTACTAATCTAGCTATATTTTACTAGACGGCCTTTTAGTCGCGCGCTTTCTTTAGATTATAAGAATTTTTATAGCGCTTCTTATATATTTTCTAAGTAGTTAAGTATCTTCTAAATATTATCTTTATCCCCCCTAATTCTTCTATTTAACTAGGAACTATTATTCCCCGTAGATTACGCGTTCTTATATAATCTTATTAACTTCGTACTCCTCCTAATTATTAAACAGTTTAATATTAGGAAGTACTATTAATTTCTTATCTTCTTACGGTTCTTACGGCTCTAGGTAGCTTATATAGAAGACGGGGTAAATCTAGTAAGATAAAGGGAGTTATAATAGGTAGGTCTATCCGCTAATTAGCTCTTAGATAATAAATAGGCCTATATAGGCCGGCTTTAACTTTACGTTAGGTAGTATAAGCTTTAGATTCTTTATTACTAGTAAGACTTAATCTCCTTTCTTAAATTTTTATAGTATATATTTCTTATTATAATAATTAGCTTAGAAGTTATATACTACTTATAAGCGTATTTTAACCTATTTAAAAGCTTAGTAAAGGTTTACTACTCTTTACCTAGTATTAGGTACTTTTCTCTCTTCTTTACTAAGAATATTATTAAGGCCTAGTTATAGTACGTAGGTAAATACTATCCTAAAGGATAGTATTTACGTCGTAGTATATATACTATTATTATAAGTAAACGCCGCTGACTGTAAGTAGGTAGCCTATTAATCTTATTATTTATAGTAAAAGTACTAGAGGTAGAATTTTAGTACTTAGTTTAGTCTCTCTATCTAGCTATCTATCTATAGATAAAAAGCTATACTAAGTCTCCGTTTAATACTTAGATAGTAGGAGACGTCTACCTAGAATTTACTAGTAAATAGGGTTCCTCTATTAGAGATGATACCCCTAGGTACTCTATACTTATAGATCTATTCGTCCTATAATACCTTAAAGAACTCTCTAGTAGTAATATTCTTAATATAGGGAATATAGGCTGCGAACTTCGTAAAGCGGTCTATAATAACTAAGATATAATTATATACTTTACCTTATCTCTTACTAGGAGGTAGTCCCGTAATAAAGTTAAGAGAGATCTTCTAAAACGGAGCTTCTAGCTACTAAGATCTCTATATCTAACCGTACGGTTAATACCTACGGACCTTATTCTATTAATATATAGAATATATCCTTATATATTTATTAACGTCTACGCGTAACTTTAGCCACGAGAATTTCCTTAATATAAGATTAACTATATAAGATCTTCTAAAGTAGCCTACTAATTTATTATTATAGTACCTTTATAGAATCTCTATTCTTATTACTTATTCTATAGGTACGTATAGTACCTTAAGATAATATAGTAAGTTATTTTTAACTAGTTATTTAATCCTTCCTATCTTTCTTTTTTCTTTTCTCTCTTCGTACGATGCAATTATATTACTTATAAAGTAATTAAGTTATTACTACCTTATAATAAGCTCTTTAAATAATATTTTATCTTAGAATAGGTCCTCGGTACTTAAAGTAGCTATAATACTACTTTTTAATATTAATAGTCTATAGTCTATAAGTCTATTTAGGAATAAGCCTCTACGTTCTTAGATTAGTTTAGCTTTTCCTTTTTCTATAGTCTATAAAGAATGTATATGGTCCGAACTCTATCCGGTTAAGCTTTTATTTAAGATTTTAACTTATCCTACGCTAGGTATATTATTTTATATAAACTTATTAAGGTTTATTTTCTTCTTTAAGGTTAGTAGTATACGGTCTATACTCTCTCTAACTACGGACTTAGAATAGTCTAATTATCTAGAGGGTACGTCGGCTAGGTTTATCTTCCCTACCTAATATCTAACCGTAAAATCAAACTTAGAAAGAAATATTACCTAACGGGTAACTTTCTCCGTTATTTATTAGACCTTAATTATTCCTTTTAAGTTAATATAGTCTATTAGAACCTTAATTAGATAGACCGCGCCGGCGTAGTAGTACCGCTACTACTAAAATACTTATATAATTACTAGTAACTCTTATTTCTATATAGGCTATTTTATCTCGGTTTTAGTTAATTTCCTTAACTAATACGTAATAGGATACTAACTATTATTAAATAATTAAGATATAATCTCTATAATCGTAACTATTAACGTATCTATCTCTAGTTAAATTAGGAGCCTAAGATTAAAGTATCTTAATATTAGTACTTCTATAAAGGTAAACTTAAGTCTATAGAATACTTCCTTTTCTTCTTTACTTAACTATAGCGTACTTTAGTATTTTACTTCCGTTAGGTTCCGTAATAGGTTTATTAACAGTCTAGATAGCTTAGTAAAGTTCTTAATAAATCTTTAGTAGAAGTTTATAAAACTAAAAAAAACTTAGATTACTCTAAAAGTATCCGGCTTAGGCTACTCTTTAATTATCTTAACTTTTTTAATCTTTATACGGATCCTATCCGGAGTAACTACGTACTTTAAAAAGGTTACTTTTATAGTATTAAAGCTATACTTCTTTAAGTTTATAAATAACGTAAATCTTCTTAATTATTTAAGTACCGCTCGTATATATACTACGTACTCTTACGCGCTATTTAAATAAATAAGGATATTATCTAGGTATATAATATAAAAGATATCTACTAGGCCTACTAGTATACGATTAATATACGCTTAGAAGGTTATAGGAGTATTTACTAGACTAAAAGGTATAACTAAATACTTAAAGTAGCTATATTATATATAAAACGCCGTTTTTTATTTATCCCCTTTCTATATACGGATATAGTAGTAGGCTTTCTTAAGATCTAGTTTTATAAAGTATTTAGCCCTAACGAGTCTATCTAGGATTTTACTAATAAGTAGAAGCGGGTAATAATTCTTTACTATAATATTATTTAGGCCGCGGTAATTAATATATAGCCGTAAGAAGTTATCTTACTTTAGTACGAATATTACGGGGGCGCTAGTAGGACTTACTAAATATTTAATTTAGCCTACTATAAGCTCGTTATTAATATACTACCGTAATATCTTTAACTCCGTAACGGAGAGGTTATAGATAACCCTATAAGGTAGTTTTCTAGTTAATTTAATAGTATAGTTACCTTCTTTAAATAGCGGAAGCCTCTTAGTTATCTTATCTAAGAATATATCTTAAAACTCCTTAAGCTTATTTAGAAGGTTAGTAGCTATAGATAGTCTAATAACGGTTAGTATATAACTTTTAATAGAAGATATATAAATAGTATATACTAGAGAGTTTACTCTAAGCGCGTTTATAAATTTATTTAGAGAATTAATTTTTATTTAAGAAGGTCGGACTCCCTAGCGCTATATAAAAATTATATAGTTAATAATTATACTTCCTTACTATAACGTAGAGAGTCTAAAGATTATACTAATACTATAGATTAAGTCTACGGAATAGAAACGGTCCGTAACCGTTCTTAACTAGTACTAGTTATTACGTAGAGTTAACTTTATATTATAAGTATTATAGTATATAGTAGTCTTACTATCGAATCCGCGTATATATAGAAGGTCTACGCTCTCCTTATACTATAGGCTTAGCTACTTAGTAAGATTCTTATTAATAATATTTACCTCTACGCTACTATTAAGTATTACTTATACTAGCTTATATTAGTAGGTAGCGTTAGTAATCTCCGCGTTAATAATTAACGCGTAATATTTCTCTATATTACCTTTTATATATAAGGCTGCCGTAGAGGCTATAACCCGCTCCTTTCTTTTTTTATATTAGAATTAGTACTTATCTAATTTATTCTAGATTACTTCTTAGAATAGTTCGGGGAAGTATAGCCCTCTTTACTATAAGTCTAGTATATAATAAGATTATAGTTTAGTAATAAGGCTTATCCTTATCCTTAGCCTTATATTTAGGAGCTATACGGTCTACGGTAGAACTATAAGTAGCCTTATTATTAAACGCGATGGTCGCTAGAAAGAGAGCTTCCTAAATAATATCTTATATTTATATTTTTACTAGTAGAGCTATAACCTTTTCCTTAGTCTTATATCTTAGATTCTAAGCGCGGTCCGGTAACGTTCCGTCGCTAGCCCCCTAATATATCCTTAAGACGGCTTACTTATATAATAAATAATTTATAAGAATCGTACGTTAGTACCGTTTAAATAATAAGGTTTTATAATTTAGGGCGTAGTCTAGTAAGTAGGTTCTATATCTTCTACTTGTTAGAGTATAAGATATTCTAGCTATTCTCTAACTATAAGAGGTAACTTATAAAGTTCTATACTATCTATAATTTCTACTAGCGCGCGTCCGTAAAACGTATAGAAGTATTAAGACTATAGTTAAAGGGGTCTTAAACTATATTAGTAAGAAATAATTTAAACTATTATTATATTACTACGTCTTAGTTTTCTTCCTATTCCTACTTCTAAAATTAGATTTCTTTAGCTTCTTTATAGAGTAACTATATAGTTTATACGATCTATATACGGTCCGTTTAAAAGTAGGATAGAGTAATATTAAAAATATTTTCTATAGAGTAAATCTAATCTTATAGATCTCGGTTACGATATCCCTTATACTCTAATAAGGGAGCTAGATATAAACTTAGTATAGATACGGATATTACTTAGACTACTTATAATTTAGATTTAGAAGTAGGATGAAAAATTAGTTCTTCTATAATAGGGACTTCCTTAGCTAAGTCTAATTTAAGCTTAATAATTAGACGGTCTTAGACTAGTAACGGATTATTTAGAGTCTATATATAGTTATTAATCTTTTAGATCTTTTATTAAACCTTATACTACTTTTTAATTCTAGTTAAACGTCGCTCCTTATAATAAAGGTTATTTATAGCTTACTAGTAGGTAGCTTCTTTATTAGAGGTCTTTTTAATACTTACCTAAGTTACTTACGGAATAGCTTCAGTCCGTATAATATCTATAGGCGAAGTAGATAGGAAGCTAGAGCTTGATTTATTACCTATAGCTTTATTACTCTAAGAATAAGTTTATAGTATTATCTTAATAGGTTATTCCCTTAATAGGGTTAGGAAGGATTAGAATTATAAGGATTCTTAGAATAATATAAGGAGATTTACTACCGTAGGAGGTCCGTATATAGTTTATATATAGTAAGTAATAGGAGAGAGAAGGAGAGAGGTCTTATTTTATTAAAAGATTTATCTAAAGATTAATCCTTACCTTCCTAAGGTAATAGAGGGGGCTATCTTTAATTATTTATACGGTCTAGTCTCTAACCGTATACGGACTAATAGGGGTCCGTCTAGTAACGTACTATATACGGTCCGTCGGTGGTCCGGCCTTAACCCTAACAAGGGTTAACCTCCTTCCAGCGGAGCCCTTACAGTATGACTACGTCGTATATGAGGCCTTATTAACGCTAGGATCTTGATCTATAACTATAAGACGAGATCGGCCATTAACGCCCTAGATAGTAGCCTAGAATATCTATATAATATTATAGCCCTTATCGTAGACCTATATTATATTCTTATCCTACTTCTAGTATAATTCATAAAACGCCTATTACCGTAGCCGACCTGTTCTACGCTCTATAGAGTACTTATCTAAGAAGATAATATTTTACTATTACTTTATCATCTAGTGTTAATGCTCTCAGGCCTAAATAAGGCGTTTTATAGCTACTACTAGTATAAGCTTCGGCCTACGCGCGTATAGCTATTTATAAATCCTATACTCTTCTAAAATCGACTTTATAATACTACGGCTGATAGAGTAGGGTATAGTCTTAAGAAGGTTACTATACTATAGTTTTAGTTCTTTACGGACGGTATATATAATAGTACGCTTACCCCGTAGCCCTACTATTAGTAGCCTACCTTAGCGAGGTCAAGAAGCTAGTAAATTAAGCTTCTTATATTATCTTTTTATACGGTAAATAGTATTACGTAAGACTAAAAATTAAGTAGTAAGTTCTATAGGTAATATCTTATAATTTATTAATATATAGATTACGCGACGCGTACTAGGAGAAAGCTCTTAATTAGATAAATAATTATTACTAAGTAGCGTACTAAAAATACGTAGTATAGTAGAGATATTACGGTTTGAAGTTATAATAATTTTTTTTAAAAGGTATAAGTTGGTGATAATAGGGTAAGTGTACCCAGACTTTCTGACTAGTATTGTACATACTGATCCGTTCAAATTGCTGATCACAAAATTTATTATCAGCGTCAACGTTGCGCTGAAGTTTTCCAGCACTTCTTCGTCTTCAATCTCGAAGAGACCGTCTGCGCTTGGGAGAACCACGATGGAAGGGCTGTGTAATTATAATAATTGTGGTCTGACGGACCTCCAAGGCGTCCGAGATGTCCGCCCTCAGATCAAATCGCCGACCTTTCCCACACGCTCACGGGAAGCACCAAGGATCGCATCGCCAAGTCGGCATATCTAAGTAGCTTGTCGCGCGCCCCATTCCTTTGCCAGACCCCAGAAGACCCGCCCCCGAGGACAAGTCCTCGGAGGAAGGGGGATCGCCCGGCATACACACAGGGCGCGCATCCATCTGCACCACGAGCGACACTGCCACCTGAACGTGAGCTCTGGCAAAGAGACACTTTCGAGAGGGGCAGGACACGGAGATAATGCAGGCTCGACGAATCGAGCGGGCATCTTTGCATCGCGGCAACCGCACGAGGAAAAAAAAAGAAGAAGAAGAGAAAGAAGCGGCCCGATTCTGAAAAAGATTTATTACCTCTGGCATGTTTAGGGTTAGATTTGTCGTCGGTGACCTTGCGCCGGGTCACTATAGACGCGTGCGAAGGGTTCTAAGTCAGTGTAACGAGCCCTGGTGACTTGATAGGTCAGAAAGGAAAGCATTCAAAGCACGAAAACCCAGAAAGCAGCACTGGGGCTGTACCGTGCAGTGAGCAGCATCAATGCACGTCTCACGGAGAAGAACCCAGCTCTGAGAAGAGGCCGAATTCCTCAGCCCTGCATCGTGGTCATTCGCCTTCATCGTTAGCAGTTGAACAACACAGATTGGAATAATCCATTGACGTGTCTAGCAATGGTATTGAACTATATGCGCTGGAATATATTTTTCGTGACATGTGTATTAATAGTAGGAGAGGCACAAGGCCGTATTTGGAGGAAGAAGCCTCAACAATTCGGCCATCGAAAATACATATACCCAGGAGATCGTGCGTTCCTTCTGTACATTATATCTTCCCGCCCTGCCGAACAACCCGGCCATTCCATCGTTAGCAATCCATGACTTAGGCAGCGCAGTGCGCTCCAAGCTTTTTGTACACGACGAATTGAAAATCCAACACAGCCAGCCGTGCCGTTCCGTCAGTTCGAGAAATCAGGCCGTTGCTTGAGTAGTACCAGTACTATGTAGATTAGTGATATTGATGCTCGACGCCAGCGGACACGTTCTTCTCACTGGGAGGAATTCAGTTTTCCTTTTGGTTTTTCAATTCTGGAAGTTCTCGTAAGGATTCTTCAATAATGTTGAGCGCCCTCTGAGTTTGCTCTTCGGTTATGACTAAGGGAGGCGATAGCCGTATAATGTTTTGATGGGTCGGTTTGGCCTGTGAAGTCACTGATTAATAGGTCGTCGCGAAGGTCGCTGCTTTGAGCGAACGTGGAGCGTCTATGCTTACTAAAAGACCTTTGTCTTTCATCACCATGCACAGGTCCCAAGCGCTGTGTCCGTTGGTCTTTCCTTCGTCGACTACAATCGCATTGAAGAGCCCTTTGCCCCGAACAGTCTTGATCAGGGGGCTGTTCAGATCTCGAAGGCCTTGTCGGAATTTCTCGCCAAGCTCCAGGGATCGTTCAACCATTTTCTCTTCTTGGATGAGCTCAAGAGCGCGTATGGCAATTGCACATCCCAGCGGGTTGCCGCCATAGGTTGAGCCGTGCGTTCCCGGCTCGACCGTCAGGAGGATGTCGCGTGACGCCAGCACGCACGATACTGGATACATACCGCCGGAGATGGCTTTACCCAAGGTCACCATATCTGGTTTGATCCCGCTCCATTCGTAGCAGAGCAATTTACCGGTCCGTCCAATGCCAGACTGGATCTCATCGCAGATCAACAAGACGTTGTGTTTCTCACAAAGCGCTTTCACCTGTCGCAGATAGTCTTCTTCAGGAACCACAATGCCAGCTTCACCTTGCGTAGGCTCGACGATGAACGCAGCAGTGTTAGCACCATGCACCTCAAGTGCCCTCGTCAATGAGCCAATGTCGCCAAAGTGAATCGTCTGATTCGTTGCTGGGCACACACAGCCTAGATTAGGCAGAAAGGGGCCATAGTTTTCGCGGGATTCGGGGTCAGTTGACATAGTGATCGCGGAGAAAGTCCTTCCGTGAAAGTTCTCCCGAGCGCTAAAAACAATTGCCTGACCGGGCGGAATGCCCTTCTTCTTGTAGCCCCATTTTCTTGCTACTTTGACAGCGGTCTCGACAGCTTCGGCACCCGTATTCATGGGTAGGACCATGTCATATCCGAACATCGCCGTGATCTTCTGGGCAAATCTTGGGAAGACATCGTTGTAGAAGGCCCGGCTGCTTAGCGTTAACCTCGAAGCTTGCTCGACGAGAACCTTGACCAGCTCTGGATGGCAGTGACCCTGATTGACAGCAGAGTATGCGGCTAAGAAATCAAGATAGGGCCCCTTGCCGTCGGCATCCCAGACTTCGCAGCCTGACGCATGAGAAAAGACTATTGGGAGCGGGTGATAATTGTGGGCTGCATAAGTGGCCTCTAGTTCTATGGCTTCGCTGCTGGACGTAGCGTGGAACCGATCAGCCCCAACTACCTTGACCTTCTTAGCGACGTGCCCGTTAGTGCTATGAGCCGTTTCATCTTGAATGCTGATCAGTCCGGGCGCCATTTTAATGAAGGTTGCGGGTCTGGTATTTTGGTATAGCGGCCAAGACAGAGTGCACTCGCTGGTTGATTTTGGCAATGTACCTAACGTTGGTAGGTAAATACAAGAACGGAAGCCTTAGGTCAGCAGGTATTTATTTGAATTTGCGGATCGTCGTAGGGTTTTATACCTCTAACCAAGAATGTCTTTGAGCGGAGTTGACTGTGATGGAAATCCAATGCGAGTATTCGGAGTCGGCCTAGATCCTCCACCATTCGATGACTTTTTGGAAAGGGCTCGAGTTGATTGGTTGTTGTAGCTTGGCGAAGCCAAGCCCCATCCGGCTAAACCGAACGAGCGGTCTGGAGCGAGATTATGGGAATCCGTATATTAGCCAAGGGCCTGGCCTGACCTGGCCTGACCTGGACGTTTGGAATGAACAAATTTGCGATTTGTTCTTTTCCAATTGCGCAACGCAGTTCGGAGCCACAGACATGGAAGGATTCTGATGGTTTCAAGCTCGTATTTCGTTGCTCGCAAATCTGGTAGCTTTAGCCCGAATGGGGAAATTTTCTCGTATAATTAATTACCAGGACGGATGACTCGCGATTGCCTTTGGCGGATGGCCGAATGCAACGTCAAGATAACTTCGATTGTGAAGCCTCGAGCCCTTTTGTGAAGTCCACCTTTGAGTTGACTAGACCGATACGTTGAAACCAAGCAACGGTGGCTCTCCGCAATCATGGATGGTGATGATGATTATTCCGTCATTTCGTCTGTCCACGGCCAATCCGTATTCCCTGATGTTGCGGACATCACATCTGGAAAAGCGATAGCGTTGCATGTTCAGCTGGAAACAGCTCTGCGAGCCAAGTTTCCCGAACTCGCCGTCACTACTGTGAACACTGGCAACGTGCAGCTGCTGCCGTTTGCTTATTCGGGAAACGCGACTGCAGTCCTGGACACAGAAAGCGAACAACCTGTGAAATGGCGCCAGTTCTTCGCTGCTGAAGGCCAGGGCTCGCAGAACAGAATTGCGGATATCACTTTCTTCGCAAAGTATCACTACGAATGGGGATCCGAGCACTACTTGGTATTCCTCTTCCAGCTGGGTTATCCACATGCTTCCGTCTACTTTATCCTTAAAGAGCCGGACGAAGGCGAAACGCCGCGATCGAACTGTGCAAAAACGGACGCTCTCATCAAAGCTGCCGGCGAATTCTTCAACGACGATCCAGTGAATTACATATACGTCTTTGATCTCTATTGGTACCGGGACCAAGAACTTTGGAAGGGCGTCCAGCGTACAAGCTGGGATAATGTGATTCTTGATGAAAAGAAGAAGAAAGCCATTACAAAGGTTGCAAACACCTTTTTCGACAGTGAAGAAATTTATCGCGAATATGGAATTCCCTGGAAGCGCGGTATTATCTGGTATGGACCGCCAGGGAATGGCAAAACTGTTTCAGGAAGAGCTCTCATGCATGATTTGATTGAGCGAAAAGGTCCTAAGCCACGATTGCTGTACGTCAAGTCTGCGCCAGATGTTGTCTATCTCCGCAATGTCTTCGCATTCACTCGGTCCATGTCTCCATGTTTGTTGATCATGGAGGATATTGAGACCATCGTCACTCCCGCGACAAGGTCCTACTTCTTCAACGAGGCAGACGGTATTGAGGGTAACGACGGTATCATGATGCTGGCTACTACAAACTATTGTGAGCGGTGAATCTCCTACTTAGAATTTCCCTCGACAAGATAGAGAGCTGACATTTGGTCTGTCAGTGGACCGCCTTGACCCTGGCTTGTCTCAGCGTCCGTCCAGGTTTGATCGCAAGTACATGTTCCCGGCACCTGATTTGCACGAGCGAACCCTGTATGCTCGGTACTGGAAAGAGAAGTTAGCGAAGAAGTCGACGCCCATTGCTTTCCCAGAGAAGCTCTGCCAGCCAATAGCTGAGATCACGGACGGTTTTAGCTTTGCCTACCTGCAGGAAGCCTTTGTGGCTGCTTTGTTGGCTATCGTCGGAAACCAAGGCGACGATGACAACGAGGAAGGCTACGAGGACTGTCAAGACGTTGCCGACATCGCCCAGCACACGCAAGCGAAAGACTCCCCGGAATCGGTCTCCAAAGGCAAGCACGACGACCACAACCATGAAGAGCTGGACGGCTACAAGTTGTGGCGCGTCATCAAGGCCCAAGTGAAGATTCTTCGAAAGGAGATGAAGAGTAAACCGGACGCAATGGCAGACCTTCCCCCTACCTTCTCTGCAGACGCTGTCGCTGCTCCTAAGCCTCGCCGACAGCAGCTCGTCCGCAAACCGCACGGCGACCGAGATGGGCCTGGCGACCGCAGCTGGGTCACGGGTGCACTCAGTAGGCCGCGGAACTGGGACCTGGTGGACACGTGGCACGCGGGCAGCGAATTTGACATTCCGACCGTCGCGAGGGACCGCCGACGAGGTCTTTGAAGCAACCCGCAACGCCAAATTGCCTTGGACAAAGCGTGGGACTGATGCGGAGCTCTCGGCAAGACATCAAGCAGGTTGGATTGGTCTTTGAAGGCTGTCTCTAATAGATATTGGTTACATTGTATGGTACAAGTGACCGTATCACCGCCAGATCGGTGCAACGAGTCTCTGAGCAATGTTCTCTTCGTTTCCTTGGCTTTCCTTCTTCTTCTTCTTCTTCTTCTTCTTCTTCTTCTTCTCCCCGCAGCCCATCACCGCAGCCGCGAATGCAATCCACAAAAGCCTGGCTTACCGTAGGTAGGACGCGATGCGGTCCGTGTACTGTGCGCCAGTCGGCCTGCCGGACCGTCGCCGCGTCTCGCGCACGCTCACGCGGCCCATGACGGTCTCCCAGTCGATATGCTGCCACCACTGCTCCAGGAAGTCGGCCTTGCCCTTGACGCCAAAGTCGTGCATCCACGCGTGCTCCCAGGTGTTGACGCACAGGATTGGCACGATGTCGGCGCCTCCCAGTCTTCGGGGGTCTCCGGTCTCGTTCAAGCCACGGCCGGCCTTGGCGTATCCGCCGAAGCTGCCGGCCGTGTTTTGCGTGGTGGTTTGCTTGAAGTACGTGTCTGCGCTTTCCAGATTCTCGGTGTTCATGTCGCGTGATTGCTGTCGCGTGTGAGCACCCGGGTAGGGGGAACCTGCAATGTAGGTGGTCAAGATCCGGAGATCAATCGGCTGCATCTCTGTCTTGCCACCTGATCCGCTCCTGTCCGCGTAAGCCGAATTCGGGTACCTATTGACAACGGTGGCTGGATGGTTGGGGGGTGCGTCGTACGTTTGAACCAGCCACACGAAGCCAGGCCCGAACATAGCGGCAGCTGTCGTCAAGAAGGCGGATTTGAATGTCTCTAAACTCGTAAATGTTCTCTCGATTGGCTCCATCAACTCTGTGGGGACTTGCGTAGATGTGGGGGAGACGCTAGAGAAATAAAAGTGGTTGTTGTGTAGCATACTGGCATAATTGAAGAGGTGGGCCGTCGATGGGTTTCTGGCCGTATCTAGCAAAATGTCTTTGGGCGTCCAGTGTTCACGTTGGTCACCCGCTACCAATGTGTTCATCCGCGTCAACAAATGATCCATGTATTGCGTCCATGCGATGTCAAATCCCTCTTTTGAGTATAGGGATCCAACACCCTCGCTCTTGAAGGCATCGTTGTGTTTACTGATAGCAGGGATGGTGTGGGCATGTCGGAGCTGAGCTCGGGGCAGAAAATGTCTGGAGAATTGAAGAGTCGCTGATCGTTGTGTGGGTGGCGATGATAATAGTGATGCAGAGCGCTTGTTCTACAAGGTTTAAATTCGACAATAATCAGTAAAAGTTCGCCGCAATTGAGGGTGTGACTTCAAGCAAGCGTACAAGGAGTGACTTCGAAGCTCGTGATGTCAGGGTGCCACGACATTTCGGGCAAGTTCTGGATAGCATTGCCGGATCGTTGTATCGAACACTTGACTAAGCCAAGTCTCGTGACGATCCTGATGGCTCTCGCAATTCTGGCGCAATCGGTCGTACAATGGACTCGACAATAGGGCCCATGAAACGCGTTTTGGAGAAATTCACGATGACGGGGAACGAGATTCCGAAAAAGGTATAGCGTGGTTTGTGGTCGATTGGTTCGTAGAACTTCAAACTCGCAACGCAAATTCCGTACGCGCCAGGAGCCTCAAATGTCGCCTGCCAGCCGCTCATGCGTCCTTGAACGGCATTCTACAACCACCATGAAACTCACTCTGGTGATGATTGTGACTCATTGTGGCCATTTTGCGGCCGCAGAAGTTGCACCAGGCTCCGCTGCCGAGCCAAGCGGCGCATATCCTCACGGTAGATCTCCACTTGAGGAGGCAAACTTAGCAATGTAAGACAATCAGTTGAGAATGCAGTTCGCGCAATGACGCGCCCCCACGAGCGTCGCTTCATGAAAACGAAGCCAAGAGAACTTGAATGCTGTTGAGTGACTTCTTCGTGAACTCAGCCTTCTCTTTAAACCATCTTTTCATTGTTCGATTCCCTCATCCTAGATCTCTCTTCCACTGCAACGCTCCTTTGTCAAAAGTGAATACTTTCTGTTTAATAGTCATTTACTTTCAGAGGCTGCTGGACACGCCGATGACCTTGTTGTTGAACAATACCTTGTCGCTCTCCCAGCATTCTCATATCTGACTGCTTTCTCTCTAACTCTCTCTCTCTCTCTCTCTTTATCTTGCTGGTCGGGATCTTGTTCAGCGTTCCTCTCCACTTCCCCAATCAGATCTTCACAGCATGGAGATCAGGCGTCTTAACTTCTTAGGCGTAGTCTTCCTCACTTTTGCGACCTGCTCCACCGGGATGCTTCTTTCTCGAGACACAACTTGCCCAGCCGGCACTTCTGGCCTTACACCGTGCGGCGCTGGAATCCCGTTCTGTTGCCCGATCTCCTCAACATGTATCCCGACCACTTCGGACAAATCTGCAGTAATATGCTGTCCCAGCGGCTCCTCCTGTAATTTCATTGCGCCTGTGACATGTAACGTCACTCAACAAAACCCTGTCGACTTTCCTTACAACGTTCTTCATACCAATCAAACGGACGCTCAGCTTCCGACGTGTGGCTCGAGCTGTTGCCCACTGGGTTATGAATGCCAGAATAGTATGTGCGGGCTTCTGAACGCATTAGCCAGCCCAACGAGCTCGTCGGCATCTTCGTCAACGACATCATCGTCCAGCGGTAGTGCGTCGTCTACAAGCGCGCATCCGAGTGGTTCAGGCACAAATGCTGGCGCGATTGCAGGGATTGTTGTCGGAGTCGTGTCGACCGTGGCGTTCATCTGCATTGTCGCTTTCTTACTGCTTCGATGCCGGAAAAGACAGGGCCGAGACAGACAAAGCACTGACTTTATGGGTAAAACCCCGCCAATTATTGCTTTCAAGCAAGAAGGGCACAGCAGAACGATTTCAAAAGAGTCAGCGACCTCGACAACCCAGCGGGTTGGTCCTCGAAAGTCGCCGGCAAAACCGATAAGTGGGCCAATCGAGCTGCCGGGCAGTCATCGTACCGACTTTCTGCTCCGCAGAGAGAATGACGGATCGAGTGTGGAAACAGCGGGCGCGTCAACATGGCTTGACCTAAGGAATCGAGCAAGGCATTCACGCACGAAGACCGACCAGCACGTGATGTCTGGTGCACTCACATCATCGACGACCTCGGCGGTTGGAAATAGCGAAGCCGGAGAAGAACGTGGACGGAGTCCACGAAGACTGTCCGCTGCAACCATGATTGAGGACAGCTCGGCAGAAGATCTGGCTGGCTCGGAAATGCAACAACGAACGCCTGATACGCTGTTCGCTTCACCTCTGCGTATAGGCCTGCCGGCATCTCCGTCGCCCAGGGTCATCACGGTTCCGCCAGTACCCAGAATCACACGCACTCGAAGCAGCGAAGAGAGTGTGCCTCAGGTGTCGGTAGCGCGAGAGCTATCAATCAAGGCGTTGCGGAAAAAGCCTTCAAAGACCAATATCAAATCGCCGGCCTCGAGCACGCACAAGAACAAAGATGTGGCCAGCCCAGCCATCAAATGGAAGAGTGTGCGTGACCGCGACCCAAGTCAAAGCCGACCTCTGGTGAGAAATGACAGCGTTCATGGGGATTGTTCGCCCTCGCCACAGCTACCAGATGATGACGACTACGATTATGAGGGCGCGGTGCGGCGCCACGTCAGCGACGCAAGCAACGCAAGCACTGCTACCATAAATGTGCTCCTACCGCCCCCAAGCCTCTTCCAGACACCGGTGCCGGGGCAAAAGAACAAAGCCGTGAAAACACAGGAGGACATCCGACGCGAGACGACGTTCGAGGAGATGATGACGAAAGCAGGTTGGAATCGAGAGGCATGGCGGCCGTGAAGGAAAATCAGTCGGATGGATTGTTTGATACGATCTCCGAATTTAGACATGCATTGAAATTTTCTAGTTATACGAAATAGCACAGTCCGAAACATAGATTCACAACTAATGATCAGAGCATACGAACACGGCTTCCTTCCAGCAAATGCGTTGAGTGGTACAATGTCCGAAGCCGCGCGATCCATTACCTCGGAGAAGACGCCTCAGCAGTGCTGGCCAACACGCGGCCGGCAAGGCAAGGATACGTCCACGCAATAGAGAGGTCATGGTGTTGATGATTCGCGTGTTGACTATGCTTCGTCGCTAGTGCCGAGGTTCCCCTAGCTTGCCGTGTGGCAGCTGCCCGCTGATACTTTAGCCGCGAAGCCGCTCATATCCAGCTACTCGTCATGACAATAAACCAGCCCATGGGATCCTGATCGTACGCTCAAAGCCAGCAGGACCTCCGACGCCTGGCCAGACTCTGCGCTCCAGCAAGCATTCCCCCGTCACAGTGCGCACTGCACTGCTCGCCACTGAACGAGCCAGGCTGATCGCGCACGCCCGTTCGACCGCTTCTGCCGCCCACTAGAGCCGGCGATCCGTGACCAGTAATTGTAGACGACAAGCGCAGACAACGCAATGGGCGGGCCGAGCATCGAGCTCTACGTTGACCTCGTCAGCCCGTTTGGGTATATCGCGTACACCTTGCTGCGGGTGAGTTCTGGCATTCTTTACGCCTCTGCGGAGGGCTCGAACGAGAGCACTGTTCAGATGCAAGCCTTCGCATGATATCTTGAGCATTGTCTCGAAGTTGCTGCACGAATGCACTCTAAAGAACGTTTGTGACTACATGTGTATCTCAGCCTATGTCCCCTCACGGCCAGAATGATCACGCCACACGTATGTTTGCTGACCGCAAGCTACAAAACTCCAGACTTCGCCGGTCTTTCGAGAATGCGAGATCACCTATGTGCCTGTGCTGCTCTCTGGCATCATGAAGGCCACAGGAAATCGGCCGCCGTTCACCGTTAAGAGTAAGCAGACACCCAATAACGAGTCCCAGGACCAAGGAATGCGCATCCAGGCTGACCGGGGTCTATGACATCTACTTGCTGCAGATAAGGACAAGTGGATCGAAGGCGAGCGCAACAGATACTGCAAGATGTTCAACGTTCCAATGGCAGACAAGGTCCCGGATGGATTCCCCATCAACACAGTCACCGTAAGCACAGCCTGGCGCTTCTGTTGGTGAAGCGCTTCACTTCTCACGCGTCTAAAATCAGATACAACGGGCACTGTGCGCGATCGACTTGACGAACCCAAGCCAAGTTCCCAAAGCTCTCGATGCGTTGTACGACGCCTTCTGGATACATAGGAACGAGCTCAAGATCGACAAGCCTGAGGGCCTGAGCGCCTGTCTCGAGGGCGCGTTCGGCAAAGACGCGGCGCAGAAGATCGTGAGCAGCATCGGCACCGACGAGGTCAAAAAGCGCCTGGCCCAGCGCACGGACGAGGCGCTGGCGAACGGCGCCTTTGGGATGCCCTGGTTCAAAGCGACCGACGCTCAAGGGAAGGAGCAGTCGTTCTGGGGCGTGGACAAATTGGGCCAGCTGGTCGAGTTCTTGGGACTGCGGCGCGATCCGAGCGTCTTGGGATGGAGGGCCTTGTTGTGACGCTGTAGCTGAGAGTAGGGCCGTGTTGCATCTGAGTAATAACAACTCATTAGAGTACTTGGTATTTTGCGGTGACGATGCATGCCTTCGGGGATGCGCGCTGCAGGCTGACGGCCCTGTACGGCCTGCTGCGCCGCTTTCCCGTCCATTCGGGCGCGACCTCAGGCCAGCCAGAAATAGGCCGCCTGCGCCACACAGGCAGATCGTTTTATCCGTTTAATGTCGTACGGAGACGCACGGATGCCAAAAGCAGTCGTGCCTATAGGAAGCACCACGGAACCGCGCCAGTGCGCGCCCGGACGAGCTCGCGCTCAGGCCGACTGCCCAGAGTGGCTGTGCGCGTGTCTGGCTGATCGTGACCGTGGCCCAATCACCGCCGCGGCTGCGTCGCTCCCGTTCCCATAGGACGCAGCTCCGGAAGAGCGGCAGCTCAATAGAGCAGCAGCGCGAGCAGCAGCAGCAGCAGCACGAGCAGTAGTAGCAGCAGCAGCAGCACATAGCGGAGCTGAAAGCTGCAGACGCTCTTTTGAGGACACCAATGGACAGGCGTGGACGGCCGCGAGACGGGCGGACCGCGCTCTGCCATGCAACTATTACATAATTAGACGGTCAGAACGGTGCAGAGTGACGAGTAGGCCCCTGCAGAGGCATCGTTGCGCGATTATGTGAGTCACTACTCTAATTCTTAAATTTTTTTCGAGCATCGCGGCCGCAAGTGCAGCTCGGATAGGCGAGCGCCAGCAGGACGAGACAGGAGCCAGACGCGTATATAATGCGGCCAGAGGCGATGAGAGATTTCGCACCAAAATACCACCAGCGCGAGACTGCTCCCCAGGAGGAAAACTCTTTAGCTTCGACCTTTCTGCGAGGCGGTGCGGAGGCTAGACGTCATTGCACGCACAGCTTTGCCGCCTTGTTGGGAGACCTGAGGAAGACAAAAAAAAAGGAGCTAGCATCAAGCAAGAAGAAAAGAAGAAGAAGGAAAAAAAATTTACTTATGCCCTGAGCAGGGGCGGGCGCGCACACTAAACCCGCTAGAAAGGAGCCAATCCTACGGGCTACGTAGGGCGGCATTGGATCTGTAGGTACCCAATTACGCCACCGGAGCTCACCACGACGGCCGAAAAAAAATTCCACGGGATCAACGAATTTCTTGCCTATCTCATCCCACTTTGGATCGTCCCAGCAGCTGATAATCCAATACCGTCTTCCTATCCGGACTGCTTCACGCGTCGCGTCACTCCGGCTTGCTCCAAGGCAGCTTTCGGTATCTGTGTCGTCGCGATCGCGCCACAATTGACCTGTCAGGACCCTCTAGAGGCATACCGCACACCTCTGCTTCATCTAACAGGCGCGTGCCATCCGGAAAACCGCCGTCCACCGCTCAAATCTGGCCTGCGCAGCTTGCCTCTCTCCTAGAGCTGCGGCCGACCGTCAACGTGCATCTCGCGCAGCACCCCGACATTCTTCTGCTCCTTGACACTCCACCGCTAGACTGTCCGCTCTACCAGCTGCCGCATAAGACACTCTCTAGGCCTCTTCTTCCTCTTTTCGAGGAGGGAGAGCAGCCACGGAGCTCCTTTAAGGAAATTGAGCAGGGCTTCCGTCCATTCAAACCACCTTAACAAATTTGCTTTCCCACAACTTTTCAACTTCTTTCCAAATCCAATCCATCTTTGGCAATTTTTCGTGTAATGGCACCCTCCGCTGTTGCACCTGTCTGTGGTTGGTACGAGACTTCTGATGCACCAGATTGTCGCCAGTCTCCCTTCCCGCGTGCGATGAAGAGCGACGATCAACCTAAATGCTCTCCCAAGGATCTTGTCAAGAAAGCACTTGCTTCTCGCGCCCAAGCCATCAATCCAGACTCCTGTGAGCCTGGACAGGATGACACCTTCTTTGTCGCTGATCTGGGTGAGGTCTATCGTCAGCATTTGCGCTGGAAGAAGCATTTGCCTCGAGTGAAGCCTCATTATGGTAACGTCACCTCTCCCTCTTCCTCGCACCACAATCACTGACTTTCTCTGTTTCGAACAGCCATCAAGTGCAATCCGGACCACATGGTCTTGCGACTGCTGAAGGAACTCGGCACTGGTTTCGACTGCGCCTCCAAGGCTGAAATCGAACAGGTCCTCGATCTGGGCGTTGAGCCTGAACGCATCATCTACGCCCAACCCTGTAAGACGAAGGCCTATATCAAATATGCAGCCGATCACCAAGTCAAAAGAATGACCTTTGATAACGCCGATGAGCTCAAGAAAATTAGCCAGATCTATCCAGACGCCGAGCTGTATTTGCGCATCGCCACGGATGATTCCGCGAGCCTCTGTCGCCTGAGTCTCAAGTTCGGTGCCGATCTTTCGACGACCGCTGGGCTCCTTGCCTTCGCCAAGAACCTTCGGCTCAACGTTGTCGGAGTTGCCTTCCACGTGGGCTCAGGAGCATCCGATCCCAACGCCTTCCTACAGGCCGTTCGCGATGCTCGCACCGTTTTTGACCAGGCCGCCGAGATCGGTTTGGAGCTCAAGCATCTCGATGTTGGCGGAGGCTTCGTCAGCGACACATTTGAAGACATGGCTGCTGTGCTTTCTGGTGCTCTGGACGAACACTTTCCTCCCTCGGTCAAAGTCATTGGCGAGCCGGGCCGCTTCTATGTCGCGTCAGCCTTCACCGTTGCATGTAACGTCATCGCCCGTCGCACCGTAGATCTGCCAAACGATGTGGCAAAATCCTACATGCTGTATCTCAATGATGGCGTGTACGGCAACTTCAGCAGTATCATATTCGATCACCAGAAGCCTGTCCCTCAGGTGCTCCTGTCTCAAGGGGACTTCGTTCACCACTCCCACGGCCCTGTGGACGCGACCTCGGGCATCGAATATTCCATCTGGGGTCCAACTTGCGACGGCATTGACTGCATTTCCGAATCAGTCCATCTCTCCCAAACCCTTGACATCGGAGACTGGCTGTACTTCGAGAATATGGGCGCCTACACCAAGTGTTCAGCTACTCGATTCAATGGCTTCACTGATAAGCACGAAGTTCTTTACATTTCGACTGAGCATTAGACGTTTGGCATGGGCTGAGTGGTTGATTTGGAGACATGTCACCACTCGATGGAGGCTTTGATGATCTGCGTTTTTTTTTCTCTTCTTTTTCACCGCTTCATGCGTACTTCGGCAGACTTGATCGAGATGGCCGTAAATAAAAAGCGCTTGTCATTCGAACGAATCCCTGCTCAGACAACAAGACCCTGCTTTCGGAAAGTTTAGCAAAATCTACTTCCTTTCAAACAATGAATTTTTGAAACTTTTCCTTTCGCTCGTCGTGATCCTGAACTCGCGTGAAATTTGCAGCTTTGAAAACAAACACATCAATGACCTTGACCATATCTTCTGGCGCCCCTGAGTCGATCTTTGGAGCTCTCGCGTTGCAAGACTCAACCAGCTCGAAGCATGCTACGTCTTCAGCTACTGCATGCTGTCCCGAAAATGCAAAAGTTCTGCTGGCCATCAATTCGAAGAACATCCTCTCGAATGGATGGCGTTCTTTCCTCGCCAGTAGGATAGGAGGGGCACTGGCGGCATTGTCGGAAAGCGAGACCAATCTGACCAGCGTCTCAACCAATGCTGGGATGCTTTTGGTATTGTATATGCAATCAGAGCACATGATTAGATCCCAGCCTGTTGACGCAATGTCGATGGGCAACTTCTCATCAAACCAGTCGAGAGCAGAGAAACTTGCATTCTTCAAAGCCAGCGCTGAAATATTCATTTCGACAAGCTCTCGTGCTTCTGGCTGGTCCGTGATCAGAACCTGGAAACGAGGTCTGAGTAGTGCAAGCGCCAAGGCCGACACGCCGACGCCAGCTCCGACCTCTATAGCTCGACCAGTATCGAGCTTTGTCAGCGTTTTCTGGACTTCTTTCAGCCCAAAGTCACGGCATTTCACTTTTTGGCCGTCTGATTCTTTCCCAGCACGCCGATTGGCTTTCAGCAAAAGGCCAAGAAGTGCGGCAAGACTGATTCCGGCATCCCTAGGATAACTCTATGAGTTGATGTCCGCTTTGAGAAAACGAGGCTGATTGTGCCGGAGTGGTGTCATGTGGAGAGGGAGCAGAAAGGGTGACGTAAATGTACTTACCAAGCTTGCCTGTGGATCCCGACTGTCCCACTGATTTCTTCCCATACCGCCAGGTGAATGCTGCTGGGCATTGGTATTTGCTTCAGCACGTGGTGCACATTTGGCGCACCGGTTTGGTCTAACGATCTGACACTGATCGATACCCCAATGAGGCGAGGGATGCTAAAGTCATATTCAGGGGGAGGTGCCCAAATTTCGCTATAGTTTAAGCAAGACAGTGGGTCAGTACGAGGCAACGATCCTTCACTGCGGAGGCCACTACTGCTGATGTCGTTGCGGGGTAATACAGTGACTGTTAGAGCTGTGGCACGCGCAAGGTCCTTGCATATTGCAATGCCAAGTGCTATCTGTCTTCCGTATGCTTTCCATTCTAGACGTGAAACAACAGAGCTATCTTGCAAGGTATTGCTAGATCGTTTCGAGGGCACGCTGACGGACGCTGTTGCATCTTTGATCACTTTATCTGGTGTGCCTTTGGTGACAACAACGTCCAAACTGCAGTCATAGGGATAGAAATCGTCGCCCAAATCTGTCGTGACACTGAGCAAACCCTTGAGGTAGTACTGGTTTCGCTCTTGGGCTAGAAAGGGGAGCTTGAGCCATCGAACGTAGTGCACGCCCTTCAGCTCGCTCATTCCGTTCAATAGATAGCCCGTGCAGCTGACCGAAACTGAACCGTACGATGGAGCGCTGCTGATGTGTATATACGCATTTTGGTATTCGCAGTTTAGAGGTGCTGGATTGTCTGATTTAGGGAGCAGGCGATCATGCAAGATAATTGACACCAGTCCGCTCTAAGTTAATGCCCGTAATGCCGCGGGCCGTGAGCCTTGAATCGTCTTTTTCCGCTTTCGGGGCTATCGTATTGGGGGACAGATAACGCTGAATAATCATTCTGTCTTTCCCCATATCCGTCGGCTGTCATCAAGCGGTCTATGTCAGCACTTTGCGACGGGCTACTTGAGGACGTTAGATGCGGTTTGCCTGTGCGCGGTTTCGTATTACATTCGCAATGGCTATGACAGATACTTCGCACCTCCTATAGCGCGCGACCACCAAGGCTCTCTTTCGTACTACCCAAGATGTACAGCCGCCACGATCCTCGATTCCGCCGCACGTTGAATACTATCTCCACGAACATCGAGTCCGCCAATGAGTCGGCGCAATATGGCCTGTTCGCAGCGAGCGAAAACTACCTCAAGCCTTGCTTTGCCTCGTTCAAACAGTGCATAAACGAATCTACGGACGCCTGCTTTCCGCGACGTGACCCGTCCGATTCCTACTTGGATCTCTGTTTCGGATATTCGGACGATAGGCTGCGGCGACATGGCCAAACGCATCGCGCCTCGCGCCTGCCGAGAGGCCAAGTAGAGCACAGCTTTGACTTCTATGACGACTGGGAAGAGGACGAAAGGGATGCACTGCTCGCAGGTGGGAACGAGGAGTTCGACAGACTGTTAGGAGGCGGAGGGTCAAATACTCAGGAAGAAGTTCAACCGAGGCGCAGAGGCATAATGGATTACGGGTCTTCGGGGCTCAAGAGCCCAGTGCTAGGACGCGATGGGCGCCCGAGAAGAGTACTTGGCAACGCCAAAAACCCGTATGATGACGGTCAAGACCCCACGCTTATCCCAAATCAATCCTACTTTGGTTTTCTCGGTCGGCTACCTTTCCAGCTGGGCCGCAGAGCACTGAGATATAGACCCTCAGCCGCAAACCTCCAAGATCGCAAGCCGCGCGATCGAAACTCTAAAGCGCGCGCGACCAGCGCTCATGACACAATCCTCCAGTCTGGCTCTGAGGAGAGTGCGCACAAGGTGCGACACGGCAGGAAGAGGAGCGACACGCAAAGCACACAGCATTCTGACTCGATGAGCTCTCGCAACGACATTTTTCCTTCAGACGAAGAGGATGACGCCGTTCCTCTGGACGACGAGTTCGCCGATGCGTTCGACCTCAAGCTGACAGGCACGACGTCTGTGGCGCATGGAAACCATAAGGATGAGAGGAAAAGTCGCGTGAAGAAGAAAGGCACTAGACCATCGCTGTCGCGACAGCAGTCTGGCAGGGACCAGTCGTCACAAAGTACAGCACGTATCTCGAAGCACCTCAGCAGTGAATTGCGGAGAGGGTCTGGGGGAACGGATTCCACGTCGCCCATGGAAGAGGATGATGACAGCCACGGCCTGATTAACCCTGCTGCAATACCCACGACCGCGGAGCTGAGAGAGGAAGAGGCCCGTATCAGCGCACTGGAAGAAAATGAGATCGAAGCTAAGCGCGACGCTGCGCAGCGGCTGGCCGCTCGCAAAGGGTTGAGTCTGTTGCCACCAGACGTGAGTATCACTACGGCCTCGCTCGAAAAGTACCAAACTAACGATGCATTCCGGTTCAAAAGAAGAACAATGCCGACACTTCAGCAACGCCGAGCGGAGCCGGTTTCAACCAAGACTTTCCGACATCTCCAATCTTGGCATCTTCACCTGTCGTAGCTACGAGAATGCCCGACTCCCCCGAACGCGTGGGCACCGCGCATTCTGGGAGTGGTGGTGACGGCGGCGCTCTGGAGCTCCGGTCCGGCGCGGGGGCCCATTCTTCTTCGTCTTCTTCGCCGGCACCATCAGGCTCGCCCCCTCCGGACGCGTGAGAAGAAGACGAAGACGACGGGCGCGGGACCTGGCGCAATGATCACTAAGGCCTTTTGCCGACGCCAAGGCTGTTCTTGCTAGCATCTACGCCTGATTGCGCGCGCTTTTGACGTGTACATGACTTGTAATCGCTGTCTGTTTAGATCCTTCGATTCTTTGAGTCTTCGAGCCCGCCCGCCTGCGCGGAAGTTTAATGAAAGCCACGCGCAGACGCGTGTGAATTAATGATCGATTCGTATCTGATATCTCACATCCCCAGTGTCTGGCTTCGTTGCTGCCGTTTCCCCTCCGCCTGGGGCTCCGGGCGGCCAGAGCACCGAGCCCCGCGGTCCACGTCATAGCGGTCCCCGCCTCGGCGCAGCTGTGCGAGAGGCGTTGCAGCAAAACCATGAGAACGCGGTGGCAGTCAGCCAAAGACACCGACCTGATCATCAAGCGCGCTTTCCCGAGATTGTTTGCAGTGTCTGTCTGTCTATCTGCCTGTCTATAGAAGTGAAAAGCTCTGCTGAAGCTCGACGCTAAGCTCAGTCCTCCGCGGCCCCGTCCCACACGATCTAAGACCTCGTCCGTGCGCTCTTCTCCTTGTCCAGCATCGCGATCGCTTCGAAAGGCGCTCGTCTGTGCGGGCCTACAAGAAGAAACTTAGCCAGCACCAACGGCGATGTCAGCGCAGCAGCCAGAGCGGTCTGCCCTTCAACCGCCGACCCCGATCACCATCCTCACAGGCTTCCTTGGCGCCGGCAAAACCACCATCATCCTCAAGTTGCTCCCTCAGCTGCCCTCGGACTACAAGTTATGCCTGCTCAAGAATGAGTTCGGCGATGTCGCGGTGGACTCACAGCTTGCCACTGCCTCTAGCGGCAACAGAGGGAGTCCGATCTCGGGGACGCGTGAGCTGACCAATGGGTGCATATGCTGCAACTTGGTTGGCCAACTCGGCGAAGCACTATCCTCCCTACGTAATGACTACCATCCAGCGCGGATAGTCATCGAGACTTCTGGGTCTGCTTTCCCCGCAACGCTGGTTTTGGAGATCAACAGACTGGTCAACGAGGCTTCCAAGGCGTCGGCTGAAGGCAGAGTCGATTTTGTGCTCGATGGTGTGGTGTCTGTGATTGATGCCGAGAACTGGGAGGGCTACGAGGATACGAGCCCTACAGCGAAGATGCAGGCCAAGTACACCGATCTTGTTGTGTTCAACAAATGGGAAAACGTGACGGAACGTCGATGGGACGAGGTGCTCGACCGTCTAGGTGACATGGAGGTGCAGGTTGCTTGGGTTAAGAGCGATAAAGGCATGGTCCATAAAGATGTGTTGCTGGGATTGGATGGGGCGCTGGCGCGGGGCCTCGGCGCCGACGCTTCCCAAAATGATCCTGGTCATCATGACCACGATCACGATCGCGAGCACGGCCATGGCCATGACCATGACCATGCGTCCGGAGACCACATGAATGAAGTTGAGGTCTTGAAAGTCATCCTGGAAGGCAAAGGGAGCGTCGATATGGGCAAACTCCAGACCCTCCTAAACGATGCCCCGAAAGACGAAGTCTACCGTATCAAAGCCATACTGTATAGCGCCCAGCGTCCTAAATCATCGGATGGCGCATTTGCGCATGACAGCGATGAAGCCAGTGGAACGCCCGTCCGCTATATCCTGAATTGGGCTTTCGGCCGATGGACATTCACTAGGGTGCCTGGAGAGTCGGCAACAGAGACTGATGAGCCGGCGCTTCGAATGACCATCATCACTGCCCGATACGAGAGCACCAAGTGGAAGAAGCGAATCGAAAACGAGGAGCTGGTGGCGTTTGAGGCCAGCGCAACCGATTCGCAAACAGCCAAGCTTAAGGTCGACAAAGTGTCTTGATCCAAGACCAAATTCAGGCCGCGTGACTATTGGTCAGACTTGGTTGTCTTGCCCCTTTCATCCACGCAACGGTAAGATGTGCTGGATCAGACACGATTGCCGACACAGAGGACACTCAGGCTTTTCCCTGCACCAGTCACATATGCAGGTCCAGCAGAAGACGTGACCACAGGTCAAAGAACTCGGATCCTTCATCGGCTCTAGACAAAGCGTGCACTTCCGCGATTGAGCAACATTCAGCCACGCCATCGCGTGTTCGTCCGCGAGATCCACACGTGGCTGTTCAGCTGCGGGTGTATTGATCATTTGAATGAGTCGGGGATTGGGATGCGTGCTTGAGGGGCCTGAATCAAAAAGCAGAGCGTTGTTGGAGCTATACGCATTTGGGTCCAGGCTTAGAGCAGATTGACCTTGTTCGGAGACGGTTCGGCCTCCAGTAACGCTCGGCGAGCTTTGGGAATCGTCCGCAGTCAAGTCTCGAAGGTGCAAGTAGCTTTGCACGGAGAGCTGGAGCACCAGCAACACGCCCAAAACCTCGTAGCCCACACGCTGATCCGACGGCTCTACTGTTCGTGTGAAAATGTACCGCAACCCCCACACCCGCTTGGAGAGGTGATAGTATGCTCCAGTGAAATAGAATATGGCCAGTGACACTGCGTATACAGGTGCTGGGGATGTTATTGTATCGAGATTGGTGTGTATGTACGCCTTAAGGCTCTTCCAGAACGATCCTCGCTGGTTCTTGTCGTTCGCGCCCTTGAGTGATGAGGAGCGCTCGAGGCTGGCCCGCACAACTCTCCGGATTCGAGGCAGGATTCGATTCAAGGCATACGGCAGTAAGACGGTCGTTAATATATAGCCAGACCTTGACGCCAGTTCTGGCTGCTTTTGTGATTCCACCTCTACTTGTACGATGTCACAGTACTCTTCGCCCAGCGTTCGATTACCCAATAATGTGGTCAGACCAAGGTAGAGGATATTTGCGAGCGCATGCGTTTCGTCCGAGTACGAATGTAGAAAACGAGCGCCCTTGATCTTTCGAACGACATTCGCTACGTGCTCCAGCACCACACCTTGAAAATAGACATCTTTTTGGTTTGCGCGAATGATATCAGGTGCGGCGGCGTATGGATATTCGAATGAGGTTTGGAACGCGGTACTAGGATCCGTATCGTTGTCCATACCGGTATGACAACTGTTCACCGGAGTGTTGCACCGCTTCTGTCAGATGCCACTAATGTCCAACTCTTATGACTGTTCTCAAATGCAATTACAATGGTCAAGCTTTCGGTCTGGTACGTATTGAAGCCTCGGCATCGGACGCGTTCTGGAATTAAGTATTTCCGTTCAACTCCCATTGTCGAAAAATGTAAATGGCTTTGAATATGCCTATTAAGGCTGGCGCAATCTTGGCACTCGCGATCTCGCAAAATAATTGTTTCCTGTAACTGCCCAGGCGCGACAACCCAGTTTCAGATCAGACCGCAGATGCTGACGATCTTCTGATTCATTTCGCATGGCACTTTTTCTGGCTTTGGAAGTGTCAATAGCAGTAACGAGAGATTTCCCGTGACCGAGACACCTCCAACACTGTTCGAGACCGCGTTGTCAATGACCGTATGGAGCAGGATCCGGCTGTGGAGAACGAGCTGGACAACTTCAGCAGGTTCTTCCCACTTCCATATCGCGTAGCTATACTTGTCGTACTAGGTAATAATGAACGCGCATACAAGGTGAAAGCATCGCAGTGAGAGACAACATCCAAGGCTGACAACAATCACATCGGACAGGCTCATGGGCATGGGGCGTGAATCTTCAGTATCTGAACTTCCTCCGTGTTGTACGTGCAAACGATGCAACAAATCACCGGCGATGACTTCTCACAAATGTCTCTAGGATGTTCCGGCGCTTATCCGATACCCCTCGCGATCATCCTCCGATAACCCTCCACACCATGCATCTGCCTATAACCTGGCTTCAATCCTCACAATACCGCTCGTCGTGTCGATTTTGCTGTTCTGGATGATCACTTATGCGGACCCCATTGCCGTGGTCACATGGCAGATACTGCCAAACGTCAGTCTGCTGCTCGTCCTGCTGACTTTCGTTGTGCCGCTTCAACGCGCCTCGCTCAATGGCAGACGCCGCTTGCTTAAAACGTTTCGACGCGTTGCGATTGGAGGTATAGCGGAGGCTAATGATGGCAAGTTTGGGGACATCCTATTTGCAGATGTCTTGACATCATACGCAAAAGTCTTGGGCGATAGCTTCGTGGCCCTGTGCATGATTTTTGGTCGCCGAGGCAGCACAGCAAAGCCGGATCGCAATTGTGGAGGTCCATTCATCGTTCCTGCGCTGATTGGCGTGCCAAGTCTGATCCGGCTCAGACAATGCCTGATCGAATACAAGAGAGTCAGACGGGCTTTGGCGAACGGGGCAGATGAAAGAGAAGTCGGCTGGGGAGGCCAGCATCTTGCCAACGCTCTGAAGTACGCCAGTGCTTTACCGGTTTTGTTGCTAAGCGCATTGCAGCGTGGCACGGATCCAGCGGCTCTTGGTATGACCAAGGATGGCTTGTTTCATACGTGGTATGTGCTTCTGTGAGGACCGTTGTCTGTGTAGCCGCGCTCACAGGCTCAAACAGGGTTTTCTTCGTCTTGATCAACGCTTTCTATTCCTTCTACTGGGACGTGGCCAAGGACTGGGATCTCACATTCTTTTCCGACATTGCTGCGTCGCTCTTCGGTCGTGGTGCACCTTCCAGTACATCCTCCAAGAGCCATCGTCACGCCAACTCTCCCTACGCGTCAATCGACCATCCTTGGGGTCTGCGGCGAGTTCGATACATGAACGAACCGTCTGTGTATTACACCGTGATATTCCTGGATCTGCTGCTGAGATGCACTTGGAGCGTCAAGCTTAATGTGCATCTAGACCACTTGGGTGATTTGGAAGGCGGCATCTTTCTTATGCAAGTTCTCGAGGTTTTCCGCCGCTGGGTTTGGATCTTTCTGAGAGTGGAGACAGAGTGGAGTAAGTCCGCGCGCACGCCAGCTCAAGTTACTTTGGCTAACGATCGACATCGGCGAAGTCCGGACAAATCATAAAGGGGGCGGCGATGAAGTCTTGCTGGGCAGCGTCAACAGCTGAGAGCCGAAACGCTCGGTCGTTTCAAGGAAAGCGAAAGAATTTCATAGAGTGATTGCTCGCACCTCACCGTGAGAAACTCGATTGAACCGGCTAGTCTACAGAGCGTCGATCAGTATCATGCAGACCAACCCTTCCTCCCTTACGATCAAATCTTCTCTCTTGCGCTCGATCTCATCCCGCTTATGAAGCGTACATCTGTCGCAGCGACCGCCGGGGTTTGCAAGAGTCCGCGCTCGTCTTGTTTCACGAGCCCAAGCCTGTCTGCGAGCACGATACTGACTGCATGGAATACAATTGGCGCAGAAGGCTCGCGAAAACAAGACAATTGAGCAAGACTTTTAACTTGATTTTGGGTGATCGCTTGAAACTTGTCTAGATCTATCGATCCTCCTGCGCGTTGGTTCTTGTTGCCGAGTCTAGCGTGACAATCTGGCGGCGCCTTCTCTTCCCCGGTAACCGGATCGTTCTCGTAAACTATAGCAAGTCTTCGGCCATAGACGAAAAAATCCAGCGACGATCATCCCCACTGAATCAGTGTCTGTTTCTTCTTGCCCTTGCCCTTCTTCTTATTGGTTGAAGACTCGTCGGCCGCCAACGAGTCGATGACCTCGGCCGCCGAGGGCGCGTTGCCCGGCCCACTGCCGAATGCGGTCGTCCAGGCATTGATCGGTGTGTTGGCGCCCCCGTCCCTGCGATACGGGCTTCCGGTGAACCCGGGCCTGGAGACGTTCATGCCTGGCTTCGCCGCAGCAGGCAGCGCCGGAAACGCGTCAGCAGCGTTGGTGGCGCTGGGCTTACTCGCAGGTGCTGGCTGGATGGTTGGTGAAATCCGGCTGTTGACGCTACTTGGAGGGTTTGGTGCGGTCAGACCCCAGGGCCTGGACCCACCGCGGCCACCAGGCGCGCCGGGGAGCGTTGGAAAAGGGTCGACCAGTGGCCCACCTCCTGTCTTCTTGGATGTTGCAGCACTTGTGGCAGTACCGGTCAGAATGCCACCCCAGGTACCTTGCTGTCGAGTTACATTCGCATTCTTTGTTTGAGACGCAGTGCTGCTTTTGAGCTTCAGGATACGTTTGCCGCTAGTGGCGGCGCCAGTGCTGTTCTGCACACCTTGCCCTTGCAACGAGGGGAAGCCCTCGTTCATCGCCCTCCAATCATTCCACGCTGACATCAGAGCAGACTTCTTGGATTCGATCTCAAAGATCTCTGCAGTCTCGCGAATCAATGTGCCCAACTCAGACGGCGAGCAGTCGAACAGATCAAAAAGCGCCTCTATAAGCTGCGCCGCTGTGATTTGATCGTTTTTGTATTGCGATATGCTGGCGCGGAACGTGTCAATGCCTTGGATGGATGCACCAAGCATGTTGGAAGCCCTCTCTAAAACAGCCGAATGCCGTAATTGGCGAGCTCGAGTTCGGGGGCTGGCTGGACGGGTTGGGTCGAAAGACGGCTGTGGAGTTTCGACTACAGAATTGGAGTCGGGCGTGATCGTAGAGGGTCTCGCAGTACTTGAGGTGGGTCGTGCAGCTTGCGCTCCAGCTGGGGTAGTCATGCTTGTCAGTTGACCACCAAAAGTACGCGGCGTCACCGATTGCGCTGAATGGATGGCCAGCGTGCGTTGAAAAGCAATTTCATCGCGCCGCAGAGGCTGCGCTGATGATGTCGGTATGGGCTGGTTGTCGTTTGCATTCGGATCTCGACCTCTACCCCTTCCACGCCCTCTATCCCCGCCTCCTCCACCTGGTGCTGCTCGTGCTTCCCTCCCTCGATCTGTTTGATGCGTGCGGTATTCGGGAAATCCGGACATATCAACCCTGCGTGCATCTCGACGTGCGTCCTTGGAGAGACCACCAGGATGTGATTCGAGTTGGTGCCCCTTCAGATCCATTTCCGATTCAAATACGACAAACTTCTTCTCTAAACAGTCACGATCCGGGCATAGAAAATGATCCTTGCTGAAGTGAACTTCCAGCGCGTCATAGTCCAGAAAATACTGTGGCCGCGAATCGACTCCTGTACGCCTTCTCTCGCAAATGTGGCAGCGTTCATGTGCATCGCGGCAATGAGCGTAAAGCTCATCGTCGCCATAGTACCGTATCCGGCAAAATCCGCATTCGGGGTGACCTTTGAAGCCAGACTGATCTACAGCGCCGGGATTGTCATCTCCGCTCTTGAGATGCTGCCTCAATTGAGGGTGGGTGAACAGACGATGCTCGTGTGCAAATATCTTCTTGTGCCGAATGCAGAGGTCGCACATTGATCGATGATGTGTAGCTTTAACGTGCCTCTGTAAGTCGAGCCAACCAAAACAGGCCGCTTCACAGTCAGGTTCGGGGCAATTATATCGCAACAGCAGCACTGTGTCCTCATAAATATCATCCCTCTCGAAGCGTATACCGAGATTGTCATCGATCTTGGCAAATGGTGTACCGGCAAAGTCCTCGAATCGTTTGGTCGGGTCGTCTGTGAAAATCACATAGTCTGCGCTTGTCTTTTTTGAATGTTAGCAGATATCCTGCTATATCACACCTGGAATGCAACTTACCCGACAATGTGCACAGGCTTTCGTTTTGTAAAGGGCTCGAAGACGCAGAGCACAGATGTGACATGTCCTGTGGTTGCATGGCGCGACTGAATTGTGCACGACCGGGGTGGCACAGATAAAGCATACATCAGCTTCCACATCTTCTGCCTGCCCTCCTGAAGAGGCGTCTTTTGGCGGATCTGACATCTGAGCACCTTTACTGCTATCCGTTACCGTGGTGCCCATGGACGCTCCTTGCGCGGGCTGCGTCCGATCTTGATGGGAATTTCTTGTATCTTGAGATGACTTATTGCCTCGAGTGTTGCCTCTTGGGCGTGTTCCACCTGAACCAGCCCTCTCAGCCTTTGGATTTCCCCCTCTGCCAGAAGGTCCTCCTCTGCCCTGGCGTCCGAAACCTCCCCGAGGTCTCCGATCCCCTTGTTGGTCATTTCGCGAGTTGCTGTTCGTAAGATCTGCCATGCCGTTATATTTCACCTCCTGGCGCACTCTCAAGACGTCTATGGCCTCGCAATTAGGCTAGGTCAAATTGCTGGGAATATGTTTCTCGCAGATGTTTAAAAGTGGTGTGCCGTAATACCAATGCTGCAGTGATTTCAGAGCTTTGTTCTAAGCTCATACGTGACAACGAATTTCGGTCTTTCAATTGATAATCATGGCCATGCGAAGTATACTGTCGTAATTTGTTGTAAGGTGAAAGGGATTGAAATTTAATAAATCTCAAGATTTCATTAGTGTGATATTATGACGCTGGGTGTAAATACGCCCTGTCATAGATGGTGGGGCTGTGAATGGGAAACGGGACGAATGCTGATTAGTAATAAAGATGAACAGTCATTTCGACTCGAATCTTCCTCTCATCTCCGAACGTTCAGGCATACACATTGCGCCACGGACCCAGCACAGACGTACTGTTATTCGGAAAATGGCTAGATATCTTTTCAGAGTTCGACCTCGGAAATACCCTGGTGAACGCTCGAGATACTTCTGGTCCACAGACCAGATCGATATGGGCCAAAGGGAAAGTGTCCTAGGGAGGGATTAAAACTTTTTGGGATATGGAAACTGCTCGACTGCCATTCTGCACCACTCCCTCCGTTTGTCTTTCGAGACTTTTCGCTACAATTGCTTATCCAGGGTATCATCACTGGTTTGCTACGGATCGAAAATTGAACGCCAGACCTCGACCTCTTCGTGCTATCAATCCGTGTTACTCGTCCGCAGGGTATAACTGGTTCGAGAGAATCTTGTTCTGCAGCCGCACATGCTCGTTAGTTGAGGCCCTGGGTAGCGCTCCGTTCGAAGAGACCTCACCATAGTGAACATGTGCACACTGTCCTGCTTGAAAACAGCGCGCATCGCATCATCGCATATGATCTGGCGTTTGTCGTCCGGATTCTGGAGGTCGCGCGCTTTGACGTACTCCCATATCTTCTTGACGGTTTGCGGGCGTGAAAGCTTCCAGAGCTTATTAGTGTCTGTGGATTCCAAAGTTCCGTGGCCGACTCACTGTGGTCTCTCCCAGCAACTGTTGCAACGCTGGTGATAGGTGCATGGGCTTCTGGAAAATCTGTCAGCTGACCACGAACGTGTACTTGAGTCATTGGAGGCTTTACTGACGTGGAACGCCCCATTACGCTTCACCTCTTTTTCTTCGCCGTCGTCCAAATCGCTATCATCGCTGCCTGTGACTTTGTTCGCACTCTTCTTCTTCGGTTTCTTCTTGATGGGTGTACTCTTGGCTCTCTTGGACCCGCTTCTTGAAGGCCTTGCACGGCTGTTCTCTTCAGCTTGGAGTCTTGCAGCAAGCTCGGCATCGCTAGGTCCGCTTTTTTTAACTCTCTTCGTTGGAGGAGGGGTAGAGGCTGCTGTGGGTTCGGAATGCTCCCGGCTGTCGATGGGTCTCTTAGAGGGTACTGGCGACGCGCTTTGCTTGAGGTGCGTCTTATCTAGAATGCCATTGGGCTTCGTTTGCGGAGTAAGAGGCTCGGATTCTGCGAATAATTGGCTGTTATCTGCAAATCTATCGAATCGTTCCATGATGAATTCGTTGATGGCATGTTTGTGTGGAGTGATGTCGTGATTGACGGCCTTCTGGAGCCCATTGCGTACGCGCTTGGTCGAGACTTGTGCTAGGTCTGACGCTGAAAGGATGCCATCTATGATGGGCCCGTATTGCGCTTTTTGCTCCGCAGTAACTGCTCCTCCGCACGTTTTCAGCAATAAGACGCTGACAAACCCAGAACAGCAAGAACGGCAACTTACGTGACATGATGACGATGCCCAAGAAGGAGAGATGACCAGGGATCTAACTCCAAAATTTGAGACGAGAAGATCACGCTGGATCAAATCATGACACGACCAAATCGAGCTTTAGAGTGCGCGTTTAGCTTATAGCCACATGCGCCGCTCAACTCGAGTGCGCCTCTGAAGCTGGCGGACAAAATTACTTGTATTCACCAAAACGAATTGCGCGACGATCCTCAAGGATCAAGTCTCTGCGTTTTGTAGAGGCCAATGGACGACTTGCGGCGGAGACCAGCGTTACGAACGTGTTATGATGTTCGTTTATGCATCAAGTACGCCCAAAAGCGCGGCCAAACGTCAGACCCCCACCGATTGCCGCTTATGGCTGAGACGTCGTTTGAACGCCGATCCGCTAGGAACATTAGGGTTACTGTGGTAATCCTTGCGTTCCAATACCTGGATCAACGCTCAGCCTTGTGGGCTACTTTGTAGATAAAAGATTCCGTACCTCTGCGCCTCACGCGGCGCCTCATCGGCGAACGGAATGGCCGGTGGGCACACATGCTCTGCATTTTCTTTTTTGGAGGGGTCCTGCTTCAGTGGATCGACAATCGTCTCCCCTCGCCTGTCCCGGATCAGCTGCGACTCTACCCACAGTCTGTTAACGATATCAAATAACAGTCAATTCCGCCTGCGATCGATTTCAGGCTTCAACACAAGGCGACTGTCAACGCCCCCGGCAAAATGGCGCCAAGTTACGATAACCTGCCGGATGAGGACGAAGAATCTCAAATCGATTTCTCCGATTTAAATGAACAATTTGAAGTGCGCCTCGAAGAAGGACTGGACACCTTTGTGGTGCTAGACGGCCTGCCGATCGTTCCTGAAGACGCGACAGCTAAGCTCTCGAATTTCGTCAAAAGAAAACTAAATGCTGCCGGTCGAGTCCTCGACGACGGGTTCTATATGCCACAAGATGAGGAGGGTATGAGTCAAGGCTACGCGTTTGTAGAGTTTTCTACTGCGGCTCAAGCGACTGCAGCGGTCAAGCAGCTCCATGGCACTGCATTAGACCGGAGACACACTATGGCGGTAAACAAATTAACCGACATCGAACGATACGGACGTGAGGGAAAAATCGATGAGGAATACAAAGCTCCTGAAATTCCTGAGTTCCAGGAAAAGGAGCACTTGAAGTGGTTCTTGAATGATGAGGAGGGTCGAGACCAGATTGCCATGCTTTTTGGCGACAACGTAGCTGTATACTGGAACGAGAGGGATGATCAACCGGAAGAGATTGTGAATCGTCAGCATTGGTATGTGGAGGCGGTCAATGTTTCGAATCTGGTTTCCGTCAACTGACTACCGAACTATACAGGACCGAGTCTTTCGTAAGCTGGTCTCCCAGGGGCACGTACCTGGCATCTATCCATACCAAAGGAGTGGTGATCTGGGGAGGCTCATCATGGGGACGCCTAAAGAGATTTCCACATCCTGGAGTCAACCTGATTGATTTCTCTCCCGGGGAGAAATACGTCACTACATGGTCACACAAGCCCATCCCGCCTGTCGAAGAAAACGACCCAGTCCTGAGTGCCGAGGAAGAGGGTAAAAATTATCTCATTTGGGATGTCGTTACGGGCCAGGTGCTGCGATCCTTCCAGAATGTCGAGCACGGTCCAGCCACTGATGAACAAGGCAATGCCATCAAAAGAAAATTGCAGTGGCCTGCATTCAAGTGGTCTAGCGACGACCAATACGTTGCGAGGATCACTCAAGGACAATCTATTTCAATCTACGAACTACCCCGAATGAATCTTCTGGACAAGCAGTCGGTCAAAATCGAAGGCGTGATGGACTTTGAGTGGTGTCCAGCACTTCCACAGCGCGACGGTATTCGTACCTACGAGCAGCTACTGTCGTATTGGCAGCCTGAACTCGGCAGCAACCCAGCCAAGGTTACATTAATGTCCGTTCCGAGCAAGGACATCGCGAGAACTCGCAATCTCTTCAACGTTTCTGACGTAAAACTTCATTGGCAATCCAATTCCACATTCCTCTGCGTCAAAGTTGATAGGCACTCCAAGTCAAAGAAGTCCCTGGCGACAAACCTTGAAATTTTCCGAGTTCGGGAAAAGGGTGTTCCGGTCGAGGTCATTGATAGCATCAAGGAGCCAGTTATCAATTTTGCCTGGGAGCCTGCCAGCTCAAGATTTGTCTTAATCACAGCTGGTGAGATTCCAGTCGTCAACAGCGCCGTACCACCTAAGACCTCCGTCTCCTTCTTTTGCCCAGAGAAGTCAAAAACACCAAATGTCGTTGGGCCCTTTAAACTGATCCGGACTTTGGAGAAGCGAAATTCAAACGCCCTCTATTGGTCACCTAAGGGCCGCTTCTTGATCGTCGCGACTATACAAAGTCAACAGAGCCACGAACTCGATTTCTACGATTTTGACTACGATGGCGAGAAGAATGAGCAAGATGACAAGCTGACTGCCAACTTGCAACTCATTGCGACGGCAGATCATTTTGGTGTTACGGACGTGGAATGGAGTTCAGATGGCCGCTTCGTCGCGACCAGTGCGTCAATGTGGAAGCACGCCATGGAGAATGGCTACCACCTGTACGACTTTAAGGGTCAGCTACTACGTGAGGAACATATCGATCGCTTCAAGCAATTCTCCTGGCGTCCTCGTCCACCTACGTTGCTCACTCGGGAGGATCAAAAGAACGTGCGGAGGAATTTGAAAGAGTACAGCAGACAGTTTGAGGAGGATGATATCATGAAAAAGACGTCCGCTAGCCGTGCGGTCATAGAGCAACGCAGGAGGTTACTGGACGAATGGATTGCTTGGCGCGAACAGACTGTCGCAGAGTTGCGTGAGCGACGACAAGACCAAGGCCTACCGCCTGATCCTGATGCCCTGGAGGAGATCGACGACGTGGACGAAGTCGGGCAGACCGTCGAAGAGATCGTCGAGGAAATCATAAGCGAAACTGAAGAAGTAGTCTGATCTCTTTTCGGTCATCGAGACTACAAGCCCCAACAAAGGTCTTCTGCTATTTGTCTTTAAATGTGGACTCACCAGGTCTTCCTTGCAACTTTATTCATGCATTTCGCTATAGCCTCCTTTATGCACCATAAACACCAGCAGACGAACACATCGCTTTCTGCCTGATCCATTCCCCGTCTCCTTTCGTCTTTTTTCGCTTCGTTTCGTCCCGTTTAGACCTCCAGTTACTGCGTAAATAAACAAACAAACAGGGTCGGCCTTTCCACCCCATATCACGTTTGACATGGAGAGCAAACACGCTGTCGCTACGCCGCATTTAGCTTGAGGCATTTTCATCCGCCCTTCTTTGTCTAAATGGGCTCCTGCGTGTGGATTTTGATCCTGAAATGTTTTGATGCGGGATTCCGCGTCCGCGAACAGATACATCGCACACCATGCTGGTCATCGTTGTTTCTGATTCTTCAAACAAACCGGCACCTGAACGACGCTTGACTGTTCAGGTCCCAAAGCTCACAGCCATGGACAAGGTTATTGACCTTCGCCAACAGCCATACTTCCCCTTGTTTCGTGAGCTTCCCCTGACCAGGGATCGCACTCTACCAGATCTTTACACCATCGTCGACTATCTCGGAAACCTCAAGGCACAGCCAAAATTCACCTGGTGCCTCCTGGTACAGGTTCTCCACGCCGCATTTGAGCCAGATTTGACGGCCAAGGTCTGTGACAGAGCCGGTGTTCAATTCGAGCTCCTGCTCTCCGCACCTATGAAGCCCGTGGACTACATCCGCATGGCCCGCATCTGTCAAGGTCATACCTTGGCTCTTTTGCTTCCAACACGATCGTCTGGGAATAACGGGGAGAAGGTCAAAATTGACGATCGTCGCAGCTACATGGTAGATCCAGCTGCAGTATGCGCTCATCGAGCTTGGTCGCTAATTGGAGCGCTCTAGACTTTCCCATACACTTTGAGCACTGTCTTAAATATGAACAGGAAAATCCAGGACCAGAAGCCGGACAAGGAGGGTAAATACAAATGTCACAATTGTGGAAACAAACTCGTGGGATCACCTAAGTGGTGTGGCGCTTGCAGGGCTTTTTGCTATTGTAGCCGAGTAGGTCGAAGGAGTTGATAAGCCAAGCGCCTCCCGGATATGTGGTATTAATCAGCATTCTTCTCTCTCAACAACAGGATTGTCAAGTTGCGTCTTGGAGAACAAAGAATCATAAAGCCGACTGCACCGTCTACAAGAACACCAGCACTTTGTTCCGAAGCAAGTGGGACGGCGACAACAGCGAAGGATTTGCTCTCGACATTGCAATCACACAGCTTCAGTCAGGACGAGCGAAGAAGGGAGATCTGAAGTTGATGATGGAGCAATTTCCCAATCTCAGATATCTTTGAGCCGTAGTTGACTTGCGCCAGCCAGCGAGTGCCGATTCAAGCGGAGATCGCATCTGATTTTGTGAGATGACGGTCACTAGAAAACGTCTGATGCGCTTTCCAGCTTAATTCAACACAGTGAAAGCAACACGGAACGGGCGTTGGTTCCTGTATTTCGACAATAGGTTATGCGCTTTTCGATAATAAGAACACACTCCGTAGTAATCAATCAAAAAGCAAAGTATTCCCCTTTTCCTTGCCCTACTGACACTCAGGGTGTCATGAGAAATTTCATGGCACGCAAATATTTCGATCATCAGAAAATCTTTCGTTTTCAACCCGGAAATTCCAGTGGACCATTTTGAGTAGCAATAGAATCTATTGCAACAGGTAGAATTATATCTCAATTGAATTTTGATCGCTATCATCAATCTAATAACCATATGTATTTTCATCTAGAGTACTGAGATTCAGCAAGTCCAAGAGGACGCTGTCCTTCCACGCCAATTATTTTTCTTCTCCTTTCCGGATTTCCTCTAAATTAAAATCTCGATTAAAAAGTGACTATGGCAACCTCGTTACAGTCAGAACAGATTCGCGTGCAGCTTTCAACGAACGATGAAGACTTTCAGCTTCCTCAGAAGACAGGGCCTATTTTAGTCTCTACAAGTAGGTGAGCGCCCATGTTCATGACAAACTCAAGACATTGGGAAATCTTTTATGCGAAGCTTTATGCTTGTCACGGCATTGCTAGGACTATCGCAAGTTAAGAGACATGAAATTCAAGATCAGACATGATCTCGAAGCTCACACGCATCCACATAATATGTATTGGTTATGGGACTGGCATCAATGCATTTATTCCAAACGTTGCTCTGCTATTATGTCAAGAAGCATGAACCTACTTCCATTCAAGCCGTCACTGTGAGAATGTTTCAATAGCCGATAAATGGCATACTAACGGGACCTGCGCAGACCTTACACGATACCCATTGTCACAACTTGTTAACAGCCTCGTGTCAACTTCTTCGCCAATACCTTTTGATTTTCTCGTCAACGGGCAAAATCTTCTAACAACACCGCTCTCGACTTACTTATCATCACATGGCCTATCTACGGAAAACGTTCTCAATCTCGAGTACACACGTGCACTTTTGCCGCCACGTCACGCTGCATCTTTCGAGCACGACGATTTGGTGGGCTCGGCAGATGTGCTTTCTGCTACATCATCGGCTGGTCAGCAGATCGTGGCGGATGCATTCGTTGCCTCTGGGTCGGAGCTCATCGCCTCAGGCAGTAATGACGGGGTTGCCAGAGTATGGGACCTGAGTGGTAATCTACTCGCAGCCTCCAGCGGCCAGCTTCCTCCAGATGCCCATGGCAACTCCAGACTACATGACGGTCGACATCCTGCGATACACGCAGTCCGTTGGCTATCGCCTACCTGTATGGTTCTGGGTGGAGACTTTGCGTACTTGCGCGTGCTGGAATATGAGCGTCCGGATAATCCTGAAACAAGGGGGAAACTCGTACCTCTGATAAACCTGCATGGCCATTCCGGGTTCGTAGAGACTTTGAGTGTCCACCCGCAAAATCAAACAATTCTATCAGCCAGCCCAGATGACTGTACGGCAAAATTGTGGTCCGCAGATATCAAGAACAACTCCGCGACCGAACCTGATCCTGACATTGTCCCACAACCCGATAAAACCGCCGGCAACAAGCGCAGGAAGACATCAGCAGCAAATGGGGCAGAGGCATCGCTTCACAAAGGACCACTGACAACTCTGTCGCATTCGACCTCGCACCCGGTCAACGCTGCATTATTCCACCCAACACAACCATCCGTCGCAGCCTACACGGCCTGCCGTCACGGCGGGCTGCATCTCTGGGATCTGAATTCGCCGTCACGCATCACCACTCGTGAACTAGGCGCGGAACACGATCTGAGGGGCCTGTGCGCCATGGCCACCCTGCAGTTGGTCGGCGTCGGCATGGGCCGGGCGATAGCTATGGTGGACATGCGCGAGTCCGCCGCCAAGACGACAACCCTCAGGCTGACCGGCCACAGGGGCCTCGTGACCGCGCTCGACCACCAGCCCTCCAGCGACTACGGCCTCTGCAGCGCCTCATACGACGGCACAGTCCGCCTGTGGGACCTCCGCAGCGCGCGCGGCCCGCTCGCCCAGCGGCCGGCCCAGCAGCGCGACGCCGCCGGCGCCGGCGCCGGCGCCCGCTTCGTCGTCGCGCGCCGCAGCAAGCAAGGCGGCGCGCTGCCGGTGCGCGGCGACGGCACGGACGCCTGGCTGTACGACGTGCGCTGGGACGCGGCCGTGGGGATCGTGAGCGCGGGTAGCGACCGGCGCGTGCAGGTGGACCGGGCGTCGGGGCTGGCGGGGGCGGGCGACGTGTTGTAGGGCGGCGGCGCCGTGGAGGGGGTGGAGTGTCAAGGGTGCACGGACTGGCCGTGATATCATCATAATATCCGCACAGTATCTAAGGAAGAGCCCCGGGCTACTTGATGGCGAGATGCATAGAGGAAGAGCGTTCACAGCTCTTGGGCTTGTTCTCATTAAAAAGTTTTCGTATTTTGATGCATCTGCACCTAGATTAGGCAGCCAATACACACGATGACCTTATCGCTCTTCTGGTGGGACAATAGAAACTACATTTCGGCTCAAAGATACCAATCACTGGGCCTGCGCCTTCAATGCGCGGCCCACGCTGCCCTGCGGGCCCATCTCCTTGGTGAAAGCGGCGTGCGAGATCTCCAGGCTCGCCACGGCGGAGATGCCGACGTACAGGATCAGCAACAAAAAGATGGAGACTCCGAGACCCATGTACAGACCACCGCTCAGGTAGTTGTACTTCTCGAAAAGTGGGGCATCCGAATTGTTGAGCCCTGGAGCAGTGATTGCCGAAGGCGAAGCTGGTTCGGAGGGTTCCTGTCGCCGATGAAGCATGCCATTAAAATCGCTCTCGTCGAGCTCAATCAGTGGCTGCCAGAACGGAGTGTAATGTTCAGTGGGGTAAGTGGTGGTGTAAAAAACAGTGTAGTGCTTGTGCTGTTTCGCGAGATCCAAAACGCGGTTTTCGATCGCTTGATCTGCAGCGGATCACATGAGTGACAATTCATAAGGCAATTTGGGTTATTTCTTACTCACCATTGTTGATTGTGACCCCACTTGCCCCAAGCTTCTCCCTCTGGCTTTCGTCGGCATCATTATAAACATCCAGGAGGCTCAGCATCGAGGATTTTGTTGTGTCCTCCGCTAAACCATCATTTCTGCAGCGGGATTGTAGATCCTGCAAGGCGTGCTTCAGCTCATGTGGGAATCTGTTGGGTCTACGATCTCGTAAAGTGTCCACGAGATCGTCCACGACTTCAGGAATCACTAGACTTGACTTCACACTCGAGCTTCCAGAAATCTCGCTTTCCCAACCCAATAGCTGCTCCATCTGGGATTCCAGTCCTTGATACTGTGGCTCCCCTCGCCCAGACAACGACCGGAAGAGGTGCGGTGTTGTAGAAAGTGAGAAGTCGGCTGATCGAACATCTTTTTGCTGAATCAAAAGGAGTATGTGATCGGGCGAGCAGAAATCGTTTCGGTGAGATGATATCAGGTTTTCTTTGATGTCCGACACCACTGTTGAAGCAAGGGCGGCTTGCCGGAGCGGTCGGTCGGAGGGCGGTGACGAGAAGGCAGGAACATGTGAGAGGCTTCATGATGAAGAGTAAGCTTCCGCAGAATACACTTGCGCTGGATGATGATACAACCTACTTTAGAGTTGAGTAGACAAAGAATGGTGATGTATTGCGGAAGCCATGTGCAGAGGCCGCGAGGAGACTCGACAACAGTAGCGATTCGAGGGCGATCATCTTGTCATTGAAGCACTGTTCTGGTTGATTGTCCGCGTTCGTGAGACTGCAGCTGAGGCGGACCGTACGATTTCAAGATGTTATCGGAATGGCTGTAGTCTCATGTACCAGGCATATTCAGATCCTGGGCGCAGCCCTACACATTCGATGGCGGGAGCATCTGGCAAAGCAGCTGCGCTTACCGCCTACTTGATCGGATCTAAAGTGCGGGTCCGATAGACCTGCTGACCTTAAATTTTTTGGAATGAATGTAGGCGAGCGTTGACAGGAGCGCTGCGATCCTTGTGTCGCTCTCTCCTGGGTTAGTAATTGAAATATGCCCCCTCCGAGCAAGCGGCGAAGGACGACCAACCAGGTGCAAGAAATCACGTTCGACTTTGACGCGAGGCAAGATTACTTGACGGGATTCCGACGACGTAAACAGCAGCGCGTGCAGCATGCGAAAGATGTAGCGGCGGAAAAAGAGCGCATTGCGAAGATCGAGGCGCGGAAGCAGGTGGGTTTTTGGTGTCGGACACTATCAAGTTGTCACAAATAACGCGGCGGAGGTAGATGCGCGAGGATCGACAGCGCGACCTGGAGCTTCGAGTCCGAGCCGTTGAAGAAGGGCTCAAGACTGAAGTTGGAGACGACAGTGATGCAGACGATTTCTCGCACACGGAACAATCTCCTGAGCCCATTGGTGAGGATGCGGTAGTGCCAGGAAGAGAGGATGAATACGTAGATGAAGAAAAATACACAACCGTAACGGTCGAGGCAATGGATGATTCCGACGAGTCTCAAGATCGCCAGGCCCTCCGTCAGGCAGCGCAACCGCTTAAGAAAGAAGGCAAAGGGAAGGCGGTCGCGAAAGTGCCCAAGAAACGAAAGAAAAAGTTCAAGTATGAGTCTAAGGAAGAACGAAAAGCGAACCGTGTTAAACAAAAGTCGAAAAAGGTCAAAGCAGCAATGGCGCGACGCAATAACGCAAGCGACGAGAGACGGCGGTGAGATTTGGATGGAGTTTCAAAATGAAAATGTCATTATTTGCATGGCTTGAGATGCTTTTTCCTGCTTCGCAACCCTCGCTCTACTTGATATGGAAGAGGCGTCTAATGTGTGGAGACGACCCACCAACTGAAGCGGCCGGTCCGCTGAGCACCTGTAGTACCGTGTCTAGTCAATTGCTGAGAGAAGTGCCGCCTGAACGTGGGGGAGTCGCCGTTGCATACGCTTCTTATAACGAGCCCAACTCGGCTGCCAATTCCTCCAATTCCTTCTTCGTCTCGTTGTACTTGGCGACCATCTCTTCGTACTTCTTCTCCCAGCTGTCGCGCTCCGATTCAAGTGCCTGAACCTTGCGTTCAAAATGCCCTGCTTTAACGTCCGTTTGCCGAAGCCTGCAAGTAGTCGTCAGCGAAGGCTTCGTTAGTCAAACGCAAACAGACCCACTTTTCGTTAGTCTCCCTCAGCTGTCTATCCGATTCCTCGGCTTCCTCCTCGAGCATTTGCACCTTTCTCTGCAAATTCTCATTTTGCGTACCGCTCACAGAGCTCTCATCCGCGAGCTTCTTAAGTTCTGAAGATTTCCCTTCCAGCTTCTCAACTTCAGCTTCAAGCCTTCCATTCCGGTGTTGCAAAGAGGTGATTTCCTGCGATTGGCTGAGATTTGTCTGCTCTAGTTCTTTGTTCTTCGTCTTCAACTCTTCAACTTGCTGAGCATTAGTGTCGGCTTCGAGTCGGAGGGATTCCAAGCGCTGCAGTATACAGGGGTCAGCGCTCAACATGGAAATGGCGCATTTTGCGCCGCAAAGGAGGGGCTGAGATAGAAGATATGGAGCATGTGAATGGATTCACTCACCTTCTTGATCGTCTCGACGGAAGACATGTTGTTTGACCCTTTCTTGTGATACGATTGCAGCCTCTGATTTTGCGAATGCTCCTCAGGGTTCCTAATCTCGTCTGTTCGCGGATTGGAGGGCTGCTCTTGACCAAGAAAACAAAGAAGCCTAATCAAGTGGGCGGGCTGCTCAAAAAGAAAGGGTCCGACAAGGGGGCTTTCACCGCAGCCCAGATCTGGCCAAGCGCCGCGCTATGCGGAAACCCGACTCCTCCGCCAATGGCGGAAGTCGCGTCCTAATTGTTGCCATGTAAATAAAGATCGTCCTCTAGTATTCGTATTCAAAAGTTTGTTGTTTCCAGCATATTCGCGTTTACCTTGAGCATTAACACGGAAATATTGCGTGCATTAGCATTTCAAATCGGACTGGTGAGGTCATGGCAGGGGTCCTTGCACGGAGAGACCAAGAGAATCTCATACACGACCAACAAGTCCTGGCAGCGTCCAAAACGCTGAACCAAAGTCTACCTCCCAAGACCCCTGGTCAGAGGTACTCTTCGAAGCAACAACGAAATGAGAACACACAGCTATTAGACAAAACCAACAAGCTATCTAAATACGTTCCTATCACCCCTGTTACCACACATGAGCGTGCTCCGCTTGGAGCTAAAACAGCAAACGGCAAAGTCAAAGTACATCAGACACCGGCTGCTGTAGACCCTTGCAAAACATTCGGCACGAACAGGCGATCGATCAGTGCTCGAAAACCGAAATTAAAAGTTCTCCAGCAGCCGGATGTGCCAGAAACAGATGATGCTTTCAAGGGGGTTCTGGCAGGGATTCCAGAGGTTGAATACTGCCCGCCCAAACCGCGTGACCTCCCTGACGACCCCGACCCTGAAGATGTGCTCACTCGAGAAGACTGGGCAGACCTCAAAGCAAACTGGAAAGATGGTTGGTTTTCGCACTTCCACAACCCTGTCGGGTCAGACGGACTGTCAAGATTGGAACGCGAAAGCGAAGTTAAGCAGGCAGAACTGGACGTGCGGATGGACAAGATCCTGGCGCTTCGGAGCGAATTATTGCTTTTGGATCCGAAGGGCGTGGTGTTGACGCAAATCGGCCATGAAGATTCAATGGATGCAAAGCCGCTCGAAAAGGCTGTGGCTCGTCTTAAAGCGGACAGGCCAAAATTGACAGGCATGCCAGAAGACAGTGAAGAGCGAATTGTGGACGAGGGTCGAAGCAAGGAGGCAGCCAGGCTTCTATCTGGTGTAGCTGCACCAAGCTACGCGAGGCCAACCACGTCCGCGTCATTGAAGACGACGGCGGCCGTGTCACAAGGTCTCAATAGAGGCACGGGTACACTGGCTTCGAAATCTACCATAGGATATTCCAAGGGAAGACAGGTCCTGTCTTCACTCCATTCAAATGGTCACAAGAAGAAGAGTTCGACAGTTCGACAACGCGATGCGTCATCTACGGTACGCGGCAATCCAGAAGGCTCCTCTGAGGATGAAATACTTCAAGAACTGCTTCAACCGTCCGGTCGTGATCATATCGCCATTCTAGAGGATCTCTTCAGGAAGCCCGTAGCAGACACTGGCGATGATCATAATCTTTTTGCGGCATCAGCAGATTCGAGCGACGACCTGTCGAAGGATTTCGTGCTGGACTATTGACTCGGGTTAAATTCGTAGAATATCTCTACCAGGGGGGTCTATGATAAGCTGCCATTCATCAGCCCAGGCGTTAATGTATTGAAACTTTCCTCCCAGTGGAGAAGCTGAGGAGGCGATGGCCCAGCCTCATGAACGGAAACTTGCATTGGGGAATCTGCATGGGAAGGCAATTGATGCAAAAATGTGTAAATCAGACAGTTGACTGAGCCACGCCAGTATATTATAATGCCAAAGCATTGAAGCTGACCCGCTTTTCACGCCTTGGAAGTTGATCGTGAGGTAATATAACAGTATCGGGGACTACGAGAAATTCGACCACCTTGATCTCAGTGCTGCCGTCCGTTGTTCTTAAAGGGCGGAGTGCTGCGGAGCACTCGTCTGGCTGCCCCCAAGTCGAACGCCCCGCCCATCTATTCTATCATCTTTGATGCCCGCGCCGACGACTTTGCGCCGCGCTGCCCTAAACGCCCGGCGCCCGGCTCGGAAACGATTCGTGTCTATGCTGGTATGTACATGTCGATTGGAACGCTGGGCTCAGACCCGTGCCGCGACCGGGCCCGCCCAGTTGGCCTTTTCGGTCTTGAGGCACCGCTCCACGTACGCCCACGTGAGCGCGGCCCAGGCGCCCGCCCAGACAAAGGGCACGCACCAGCCGACGATGTAGGCGGCCTGGTCCTCGATCGTGAAGACAAGCGCGGTGACCAGCACTGCGCAGGCGAGCGAGCCGGCGCCCCAGAAGAAGGTCAGGCGGTCGAGCATCTGCCGGAAATAGTGCGAGGCCTCGTAGCGGGCGTTGAGTTCCATGCGGAAGGTGGTGCCGCCGTTGCCATCCACCGCGCACACGTCCTCGATCATGCTGTACACGCCCGGACGGACGCGGGCGCCCCGAGGCACGGAGGAGATGCGGATGGGTGATGGAACCCTGGCGACTCTGAGGCTCTGCTCAATGATCGTCTTGAAGGCGAACCAGTACAGCATGGTGCTGACGGGCATTGCCAGCAGTCTGATTGGGGGGTCTGTCTGGACGGTGCCGACGATGAGCTCAATCATGATGACCATCCAGGCGAAACTGAAATTCCAGTGGAACCAGTCCAGATACCATCTTCGAGCGCCCATCACTCTGCACGTGCTGTTGTGCCGCCACAGACGCCAGAATCTCAGGAAGTATTCACCGATGCTTACCCCTCCCAACGCGCCTGTGGATATGCTGAAGACGGCATTGGGGGATAAGTTGGTATAGCGTGTCAGGCAGAAGTATAGAGCGATTGGGACAGCGATGCAGTCCACGAGGATCAGGAACCAAAAGAAGACTATGGAGCGTATTCGCGTTCGGAGGGTGTAGTTGATCAGAGGTAGAGGTTCGTTCGAGAATTTTGCGATACTTGAGGAATGGCCGGAGGACATGGTCGGGCGATCGTGCGCTGGTGCTGATGTATGATGACTGTTCCGTTGCGTTGCATTCTGTGTCGATGGATCTGCCACTGCTCGGTCCGTTGAAGATTTTCCGTTGTCACCACTATCTGTGGTGTTCTCGAGCTTGAGTTCATCCATAGTCCTGCAAAGATGCTCCTCTGCTGCTTCGGCAGCGCGACTACGTAGGAGAGAAGCCAGTTCCCCTTTAATCCATGCGTAAAAATTGTTACTCGTAGGGTTATGAAGCGGATTTCGGAAGTTTCGGAAGATTGAATTAGGCCGCGATAATGGCAAGTGCACCGCCCGGGCAAGTGGTGACGCGTTGATCTCGGTTGCTCTCAAAAGCCGCCCATGACCTCAGGACGTCTGCTAAGGCCCAGATAATAAGGCAAACTTATTCATCACTCGTAATCCGTTTAAAGAGACTCAAGGCGGTAATCGACGTGGCCCTTCGGGTTTGTGTGTCGTGAATCGGCCGAGTCGATGTCTTAGGCTCAAAAACGGGACGATAAGGCCAGCCAGCGCTACGGTCTCCCAGTGCGTCAGACACGCCGGAGGATGATTCAACCTCTAACATCGTGCATTACCGCAATAGGTACACTCAACCCGCACACGATAACCTCCGTCTATATAACCGAGCTAAGACAGATGAGGCACGCTAAAGACGTGGTTTGGATTTGGGTTTTGATTGGAAATTCTACACTCGCATATATACATTTGAATTGAAATTCTGCACTCGCATATATACATTTGAATTGACTTCAAACGCAGAAAGCGAGCGCGCGGCTCAGGGTATTGATCCGCAACCCTTCTTTTCTTCATTTGTCGTGAATGACTCAAGTAAGACCGGAAGGGCTAAAGACGGTCGATAGCATGGTACATCAGCTGGACAGTGAAGAAAACGAACCGAGCGAGGGAACAGTGTGTGATATCATAACCATCAAAATGGAGATGATGATTGATTTTCGATTTTTGATTGTCATAAAATCGTTACCAATATGACTCCGCCCAGTTAGATTAATGTGCGAGACGTTTGCAGGCCCAAGGGCATACGCGCAACATTCACAATGTGTACTCTCCATACTCCAAATTGCTATGCTTGATCTGTATTGATTGACAAAGGAAGACACGGCTGCCAACGACACTGTGCATATATGTGTGGTATTAGATGCCGAGAGGCTCTCGTCGTCCAGCACGTGCGCCTACACTCTATGTTTCTCCATCTCTTTTCGTGGTGGTGCATGTAATGCACAAATGCATTGTGCTTGTATGCGGATCACAGAGCCTTGTAGAGACATGTAGCTGCTGTGCCCATTCCAAGGACGGGAGCGACCGCTCGCATGGCCAGGTGAGTCGCCGCTTCCCAGAACAAGGCACTGTACTCGTCCTCGCAATCATTTGGATCTTGAGGTGGTGTGCGAGAGTCGTCGGCTAATGGTTGTTCGAGGAATTTGCCCATAGGCTCCCATCCGTCAGCGGACAGGAGCTCGAGTACGCGGCTGTCCGATTCTTGTCTCCGTAGGACCACCTTGGTGTCTGAATTGAATTGCATCAGATGTTCATGCTGACTTTGGTCATTGCCCAATCGGTCAAGCGCAGCTTGTATTGACATGGTCGAGCTTCGGCGGCCGATACCGGGCCATTGCTGCTCCATGGCAGAGCTGGATTTCCTACGGCTATCGACGACCGGCGTCGAAACGATTGTGGAGTTTTGACTCATGTTGTTGAAGTCTTTTGAAATTATAAGGAAGGTGATGTGGTTGTAAAAAAGATCGTTTTGTGTCCAGCACAAAGTTATGAATTGAATTGCTTCGAAGTAAATGCAATCCGGAAAAAAAGAATCACTTGATAAAAGCCGGTGTCGGACGCAGTCTTATATATTCAGCCAGACCACCATGCTTATTCTGTTTTATTATGAGACAGGGAGCCCGTTTTGAAGACGCAGATCGCAGTTCTTCATCACGTGTTGACTGCACAAAGTCCCACATCACCAAGGGTAAAAGGGCATGCAGGCCGTGCTAACTGAAACGCGGAGTTCGTCCAAACAGAGGCAAGCGTCCAGTGGCTGAGGTCTGTCAAACTTGCAGTCCAACGGAACCAACAGCGTGCTCGCGCTGCATGACGTCGCAGGATTGTCAACTTTCATAGCAGATAAGCAACAGCAGCTCTGCGCCAATACGAAATTCAGGTAGCAGTTGTCTCAACGCGTGCAGTAGGGCATCCCGATGGGCTGACCTGCTTCCTATAACGGGGTCTGAGGTACCACCGTCTGACGTGGTACCGACGGATTGAGGTCCGCTCGTGTCCAGATCCTTGCAAGCCGTCGATGTCTAAAATTATATATGAGAGCTGCAAGTCACACGTGGGACAGGATGCGCTCCCGGGCTTCGTAGTATCGGTACTCGGTCAAATATTGCGCATAACAACATTCTGCATGTTGACCTGATCACTATGTTGGTCCTTGCGCGAGCTTCAACGACAAGTGACAGAATTACGGAATTCGTCCCGGACCGAGATTTGGCAGCAGCATGTTGCAGTGGATCTGACACCGTTGGTAGATCGCAAGGCACGCTATTTGATAGAGCATCGGACTGGATACTAGCCGTCACACTAGTGAGAGTATATACTTGGCATCTTACGAACCCGCCGTTTGCTGCTGCCAATCAAATTGACGTACCTGTATTTTGGCAACACTCCAGCCACAACACCTAACTACCTCCCTCAAGACTCTAAAGAGCGCATTACTATGTCTGGAATTTAGGGTTGGTGGACAGCCCCCAAAGACTGCAAACGCGAATTATTTCCCGTAATGGCACTAGCATAAGCTTCGCTTAATCCCTTAGGCCCCCATGCAGCTCCGAGCACCCTCTGAGCCATCCTTCGCATAAATGCGCCACCTGAACACCGTTTCCAATTTGCCGATAGGACGTACCGCATTGTTCGGTGCTACACCGTAAGTTACCTTCGCGCAGCTAAATGCCCATTGGCAATTTTCAATGTGTGCGCTTGATCTTTGGATGATAATGTGGTGACCTAAGTTTGAAGAAGTGCTGCTCAGAGTGTTGCAAAGAACATCATCCTTCTCGGTACGGAACAATGTCGGATCTGGCCGCTCCGCCAGTCATCTGAGATCATACGAAGAGATCAGGCGAAGATGCCGACCCTTGTCGTTCCAATTCGTGTTGGCACAATGATGCGAAGGGTCGGTTGACTAATCTGGTGACTGGGCGTCTCCCCACGAAATCAGACAATTCGTTATGTTTCATTCGATCCTTTCGAATATTCGACATATTTGCCTGGTTCGGCACAGTCCGCAGCCTCGTCGTCATTCTCGGGATTAAGCGCGTTCGCCATGCCTCAATGCCAGTCCTGTCGGAGCGGATTCACGCTGCAAGAGCGATCAAATAGTGTTGTAAGTGCGGCTTCGAACTTATGCACGCCAGGGCATGCGCCTCTCCTCCTCCTCTCGTGTAAAAAGCCAATTTTGCTTGTGACAGTTGGGCGGAGTGATTGAGATCTTCCAGTATTACTATCTGGTATGAATTACATCTCACTACCATTATTCGTTCATTCGCCAAGGCTGCCAAGACTTTTAGACAAAGAACCAAGAAGAACTCCGTCATTTGCATGCGAGAGATGCTTTGCCGGGTTAACTTCATTCTGAGTGACTTTTGATTCAAGCACTTTCGAGTATGAAAGAGCTACACCAGTCAAGTTGCTTGAACAAACAGCATTTTTGCACTGGCGCCAACACGCACATATGAACCGATTGATCGTCGTTCAGTCTTATAAGGGTTAGAGCACTAGCTTTTTCCAACGATCGGTGGCGAGACCCATGACTCATGTTCGATGATGAAACCTGCAAGCCTTGCATAAGTCAAGACTTCTCAATCATTAGACTTACATTACAAGCAGGCTGGAGGATTACGAGGCACCATCCCTTCCCGCGTCAAATTCCCTTCGCGATAATGTACGCGCTGCTACAGAATACAGTGGCTTCGAATACCCATATCAAGGAGAGATGGGTTCTTTGTAAAAGCTATTGCCTTCCTAGAAATAATCAGGATTAGAGGACGAATATAGCAGGCTGCCGGTGCCACAGAGTGGACGCAGGGAAAAGCCAGAAGGTTTGTATAGCGCCATCGATGACTTGGCCGACGCCATAGGGCAGATGCCAGGTTAGCCATCTGGCATTGTTGGAGCGTTGACTTGCATATTCTACCTCTATCAGAATGATTGAAATCTTGCAAGAAACGTTTCGCACAGTCGATAATTTCCATGAGTCGAGGGCGTTGCGTCCCTGCAAACACGCAGGTGCCGAGACTAGGATGGTTTTACCAAGAAACCCTGCATGGACTTGACGGTCTCACTGATCATGAATCCCCGGCTGGGCTGCATCCTGCAACTTCTGCGGCACCACCGCCTATTGCGACAGTCGCATTCGACATTGCTGATGAATTTCAAATTCAAGTAACCGATGAGTGCCGTCCCTCATCGCGTAATTCTTCCCAGTCATCAGATTGTGGACTCGATCCGTAGACACTACTTCGTGATTATGCTGATACTCAGATGGTGGAATAGTATTTCGCAGTTGCGAATTGGGAATTGACGTGATCTCAAAATCTGATGCGCTCATATGTCCGTCAGCGAATTTTGTGCGTGCCGCAGCGCCTGAAATCGCTAAAGTATTCCCTTAGTACTTGGTAGCTGTCAAGACGTTATTCCCGGAATCCAATCTAACGTAGGACTTTTGGAAGACCAGCTTTGCTCCTTGAAAGCTAGTACTATGACTGCCCAGCGATACGGTGTATCAATATGGGAAGTGCCATTCTTGAGACATCCCGTCCGCGGGGAGACAAGCAGTGTACGGACCGCAAGGTGCGGACCGCAAGGAGGTCAGTCGGTAGCTCGCATCCTACGGTTTAACCGCGCTGATGCTGAAGTAATGATTAGAATGACCGACAGTAGGCACACTCGGGTTGCGTGATGCCCATTAGGCCCCTTTAGTGTGGGGAGTTGTAGGATCCGGATTCCGTTACTTCACAGTACCAAAGCCTTATCCATTTCCAAAGGCGCTTGCGCCTAATCGCGGGTTTGAGGACAGATCACTAGCAATCTACGGCAAATCACCTAATGGGCCAGCGGGTCTTGGCGGAGTCTGTCCAAGTTCCTCACCAAGATCCAAATATACCAAGAGTGTGCGCCAGAATTAGATTCTCCCAGATGATTGTGAGATCAGCCCTCTGTATCATTATTAAAGCGTATCATTTCGGTAGGGACGAGAAATCCATCGGTGGGCTTTGGGGAACTAAGCTTTGACCTCGTCACCTGTTGTGAATGGCAAAAGGCGTCGAGACAGCCGAATACCCTCTTGGTCAGTTCTCTCACAAACGACTCTATGATTTAGTCACGCCTTAGTGATATAGCCGCATTCTCATGAGCTTTGTCCAAGAAAGCATCCAGTCGAATTCACACCTTTTGCTCACCGCAACCGTGAAATACCGCTCGATCGGGGTTAGGCGATAACTGTATCTGCATAACTTTACACTTTAACTGTCAACCAGAGTACTCTCAAACCTTCGTAAGATGCATAACTGGGCCATTTATGCGTAGGAGCACAATGTCAATTTCTGGCTGCACTAATACGTACCAGAAGTACGGGCTGTCGATCCAGCAGAAAGTTTCCCTCAATCGCGGAGATTCTCTGAGCACACCGTTGTAGTATACAAACATTTCCAAAGATTGCTGCCGTGAGCAGGGATTTTCTCAATTCGCTGAACCCGAAATTTCGACAGACTTCACACGCAACCTTGAGTATCTTTCGCCGTTTTGGCATGAGCTGGTAAACCGCGTCCCGATCAACCCCATTAGCTAAGAACTACCCAATGAGCGACTCTGAACGCGACTGTGTGCGGTCGCCTGCTTATTCTAAGCTCGAATGGACCGCCGGGTGCGGCATGTCCTCCAGGATGGACCTCGTTTGAGACTGATGCCTGTGGGCCTTTAGAGGCACGGCGATGGAATTCCTGGTCGCATACGATTAATCCTTGGCCGACGGATTTCAGACGCTACCTGCTATCCTGCCGATCGGAGTAGTCACTGCAGAGGGGTAAATTCATACCGTGGATCGATAGTCTCCGGACCCGGATTCTTCATGGGTCATCCGCCGCGGCGGTGCTTCAACTTTCGCAGTGATGCTTTCCGTCCTTAGGGAATTTATCCTATGATATCTAGCTTTCTGTACGTTCTGAACTTCAATGCGACTGGTGAGCTATTTTGAACGATTATAGCTCGATTTCATCTTAATCTCCGAGTCTGGTAGATTCTGCAGGTATCCGTCAGGTGTATTTTGATCCAAGTCGTATGTAGCTTTCGCCCTTTCCTTCTTTGTATTTGAGCTTACATCACATGAGACTTCATTGGAGTAAGGGGCAGACCAAAGCCAACCCAAGCTATGCAGAGTTGCGCTACAATCGCTTGCGCATATTATGTCTTAAGAACATATGCGCAGCTCTTCACTCACGGACTTCTTGCTGTCTTCAAAGGCTTAGCTCAAAGACTATTAGGCAATGTTCCTCACGTTGTGCGCGAGCGATCGAAATATGGTTTCCCTTCACGTAGCTAAGAAATGAAGCTGTGCTGCGAGGCGGTCCAGGTTGCTGATTTTCACATGATATCTTGGACCTGATCCTCTCGGGCGGTCATTATTCAACGCATACATAATGATTGCCTTACGGCATGATTATAGGCTGCAGACCATCCGATAGACAAGCAATATCCAGCCAGACAATATCGAGTGGCCGATATGGGTCCATAATGGTCACGATTAGTATATTTACGTTCTGAGCAGTTTTTCAATATGCACCATGTTCCACGGCAATACTTTCCATGGCATACCGGCCGACATGGAGCATCTCAGCATCTTAGGGATTTGTCCAGGGAATGAAATGAGGCGTTCTTTAACGTTATCATTTAAGAAAAAGCATTCAATTTACAATTCGACCAGCATTCACACGACAGATCTGATTACAACGGGAGTAATAAGGGGGGGGGGGGGGGTTTATCTACAAACCGGGCTGTGCACGCCAGAGGTGCTTCTTATCAAGAAAACCCATGATTATGGCTTGCTTGTTTCCAGGCGACGTAGAATCTCATCATGGTATTCGACAAAACTGAAGAGGTGAGTACGGCTCAGTCAACTGCAAAACCCACAGACCAGTCCTGCGAGAGTCGTCGAAATCTTTAATAGCGCTAACAACTCATTGCAGATGTGCCTCTGCACTTCAATCTATGCCTTACACCTTTTTGGTGTTTGACACACAAGGGACTAGGAGCCGTCTAGCACTGCTTTGGATCCTGGATCTCGTGAGAGGCATTAAAGTAGTGCAAAATATTCGGGTATGTTGCCCTCGGTAGAAGTATTGAATACACCCGACAGACAGCAAAGCCCAGGACCAAGTTCCCGCAGCTCTATCATGCTCATTTAACACCTATTGATGTGGCTGGCGAAACAGTATAGCTAGACATAATAAGAAGTAGGTAAGATAGTCGGGAGCTGGCAGCGGGATGACGTATAGTCCTCGACACGTGATTGAGATCTACTCACCTACCTGCTCTCTAAAACTCGATCTCGTCCAGTGTCGACTCACTACCTGCAGCTGAATACATAAGTCACAGCCTTCGCAGATTCTATCAAGTTAGACTGAGCCACAATGCTGGACACTATGGAGGATCATGATGAACCTTCGGGCAAGGAGCCTGATTACTGGGGGAAGAACAATCCACGCGATATAGCTATCCAGATCGCTATATCATTAGTCCTGGGAGTGTCAGCCTTTCTCGCCTTTTGTGTATGACCACAGCTGCCTTTATAGTCCTGACATATTCAATCTGCTGACACAGATTATATCGAAGATTCTACGACTCAAGTGGCCAAGCCTTTACGCTGCTCGAAAACGTCGAAAAATCCAAGCTGATGCTCTTCCTGAGCTTCCAGACACCATGTTTGGCTGGATTCCAGCGTTATGGAAGGTCTCAGAGCAGCAGGTCCTCGCTTCTGCCGGCTTGGATGCCTACGTTGTATGTGATTAAAATGAGCCTTTGTTTCCTCCGAAAAACTCGCAAGCTGACGCAGCTGTTCACACTAGTTCTTGCGCTTCTTCCGCATGGCCTCTAAGTTCTTGACCGTAACACTTTTCTTCGCCCTTGTCGTCCTCAAGCCGGTACACGACGCCTTCCCGGACAAGTCTTTGAAGCATGGAAAGGGTAAAAATCACACGTCAACTCTCTTCGATGAAAGTAACCCCAACATGCACGCACTAAAGGGCCATCAGGCCTCCAACCGCTACCTGTGGATGTATTTGGTTTTCGCATACCTGTTCACTGGTGTCGCCATCCATTTGATAACCACAGAAACCAAGCGCATAATCGGCATACGCCAGGAGTATCTTGGCAATCAATCCACCATCACCGATAGAACCATTCGTTTGAGCGGCATCCCTCCTCACATGCAATCAGAAAAGGAAATCAAGGAATTTATCGAACATCTGGAGATTGGTAAGGTCGATAGTGTCATGCTCTGTCGCAACTGGTACGAGCTGGATACCTCCATGTCTCGCAGGATGGGACTTCTTCGCAAGCTCGAGGAGTCTTGGGTCATTTTTCGCAGCAACCAGAAAAAGAGGAACTCTCGTAACGCTGATTCCCAAAGTGCTCGACCTGAACCCCCTCGATACACCGACGAAGAATCCAGTCCCCTTATAGATTCTGGTGATGGCTCAGAGAACTTGGATCCAGCAAATCGACCGAAAGTCACTCTACGTCATGGTTTCTTGAATCTCCGCACCAATTACGTCGATGCAATCGACTATTACACCGAGGAGTTGCGTCGGCTCGATGACCGAATTGAGGGTTTGCGAAAGGATACTTTCAACCCCACACCTATCGCATTTGTGACTATGGATAGCGTGTCCTCATGCGTACGTTGGTCAAGCCTTCCTTGATTCATCCGTGCCCCATGGATGCTGACTTCTTCATGTACGTATAGCAAATGGCCGTTCAAGCTGTCTTGGACCCAACGCCGATGACCCTCATCGCAAATTTGAGCCCCGCCCCTGTCGACGTGGTGTGGCGAAATACCTACATGCCACGTTCGACTCGCATGACAAGAGCTTGGGCTATCACTGTTGTCATTGGGGCCCTCAGCATCCTTTTTGCCATTATACTTGTCCCGATTGCAGGCATCGTCAATCTCAAGACCATCGGACAAGTTTGGCCTCAGCTTGCTGAAGCTTTGAAGTCAAACGCCTTTGCGAAGTCGCTGGTCACCACACAGCTCCCGACGCTTCTCTCAACGGGCCTGCTCACCGCTGTTCCGTATCTCTATGATTGTATGGTATTTTCGTTAGCTTTGGCACCACGGACTCAGCTAACAGTGAAACACTCCCAGGGCTCTCAAACAAGCAGGGCATGCTATCGCAAAGCGACGTTGAACTCTCTGTTATCAGCAAGAACTTCTTCTTCACTTTCTTCAACTACTTTGTTATTCTGACTATACTGGGATCCTTGTCCACGTTGTACGAATTGATTGACAAGGTCAAAGATGCGTTGAAAGATACAACCTTTATCGCAAACCAACTTGCCCAGTCACTCCAAGACTTTCAATCTTTCTACACCAATCTTGTCATTTTACAGGGCGTGGGATTGTTTCCCTTTCGCTTGCTCGAGGTTGGCAGTGTCTTGCTCTATCCATTCTACAGGTTCATGGCCAGGACTCCCAGAGGTGAGCGATCAACTATTCAACACGACTGGCTATCTTGCACTAATCTTCCTAAAAAGATTTCGCCGAGCTGTACGAGCCACCCGCATTCAATTACGGCTTTTACCTGCCCCAGGTAATGCTGGTTTTCACGATATGCATTGTCTACAGTGTCATTCGGGACTCATGGCGAGTGGTTCTCGCGGGCCTCGTATATTTCATTCTGGGCCACGGGGTGTACAAGTACCAGTTGCTATATGCCATGGATCATCGACAACACTCCACAGGCAAGGCTTGGATGATGATTTGTTCCCGCATGACCATGGCCATTGTCCTTTTCCAGCTTACGACCGCCGGTCAGCTTGCTCTGAAGCAGACTTATGAGCTCTCGTTTGCCATTGCCCCGCTTATAATCGCAACGATTTGGTTCAGTGTTTACTTCGCTCGCACTTATACTCCACTCATGAATTTCATCGCCCTCCAAAGTATTGAGAGGCGTGCAGACCCCAGAGGAGCCGACGAGAACGATCCTGATGGCTGGGGCGACACTGCGCGACTTAGATACGAAGCGGAAAGCCTCAACGGACGCTCGGTGGACGAGACCTCTGAGACTGGTAACCGTTTCGTGAATCCCAGCCTCACTATGCCGTAAGCTCCCCAGACTTTATCGAGCTTCGTACGCATACTAACAGTACTGCTAGGCTTCAAAGGGCCTGGATCGACTGGGACGAGAGGCGGGACGCGTTTGAACCGTCGGCATCTCGCGCTTCGTCGCCCAGACGAAGACTTACAGCTGCATTCAACGCATTGTAGACTTTGACGGGCTCTTCGCCTCTTGCGCCCTGTGTGCATCTGTTTATTTCGTATTCTTCACGCATCATAGCTTTCATGATACCCGTTTTCACATTTTCATTAACTCCAGGAAGGCGCAAGGGCCGCGGTCGATCACATGCATACTACCCATAGCGAGCATAAACTTCGGAAACAAAATCATTCGTATCGCGCAATAGAGATGTCTTGCGTCGTACCACGACGCACTATCTTTACTTCATTGTTTGTTGATCGGAGCCCCTGATCCATTTCAGAACAACAGAGTATTACTATTTCAACTTTTAAGGTCGATGACGGCATTGGGGTGCATGGATATCGAATCATTCACTGCCTCGCTCCATCGAGCCCTCGATGCCCGTCTTTCATGTCGCCTGGCCTTGTTCCTTCAGAGAGGTTTGGATGGTGCATCCGAAGATCAGTTTCCGGTTTCTCCATTTGAAAACTGCAGAGGCAAGTCTTGGTTTTCGCAGATCGTCTCATTCTGCAACGGCTTCTACCATAGCATGGTGCGCTGACAGAGTCTGCTACAAATTCAGATGCGTCCTCCCACGAGAACCTTGAACAGTCTGACGTTGTCGCTTCACACATGGCGGCTCATCTTCCCCCAGAGCTCATTCACCAAATCTACAGAGAGCTGTCACATTTGGATTTCCACAGCGCCCGAAAAGCATGCCGCCTCTGGCGGCTCAGCAGTAGTGACCTGCTTCTACTCGAGAAAATGTTTCAGCGTGCAGGATGGCGCTCCTCCATGCATACGAAGTTGAACCGCCTTGAGCAACTCGAGAAGCTCACGGGGACCCATGTTGATCAAGGACTACCTTTGAGCGATCTCCTGTCCCGTGAAACGGCGCTGCAAATCGTGGCCTTAGAACAAATCTTGGATGGCGCAGAGCGTGGACTTCCGGTCGAGCATTCAGTCCACAAATCTGAATCAGCCCCGATTCAACTCTCGTCTGAGATTGACTTGTCCCGGTTAGGTTCGAGAGCAGATTTTGGCACATCAATCAAATTTACAACAAGCGTATGTCAAAAGTTTCTGCTTGGAGTGGACGGCTGTAAGATCTTTGTTTTTGAGCTCCTCGGATCGGTTCTGCAGCCGATCACTAGTATTGTCTGCCCTCATAAAGTCTTGATGGTCAGCATGGACACATCTTGCGGGCGGCATGCTGTAGCTGCATTGTTAGCTGGAAGAATGGCAGCCGTGTGTGAGATTCAAGACAGCATCCAAAATGATCAGAGCCGACAGGGGACTCAAGTGCGCACAAACAGTCCTCTCCAGCAACATTGGAAGCCACAGGCTTCAAGGAGCAACGTTCTTGCAACTCAGCTTCACAATGTCGAAGTCAAGTCCACCCATCAGACTGTCGAGCTGCTTAATGCATCACAAGAGTCCGAGGCCAACAGGGTAAATCGCAATTGGCCAGAGTATGTTTTGATGTTCCCGAGAGTGCGATCTTTGGTTCCTCCCGCGCCTGAGCATCACGGAAGCACCGTTACTTATACTGGTGCTCACGCACTTCCAGACCGGCACCATCCAGCAGCAGCCGACACAGGCTTCGGCTTAGACTACAATTTCAACCATCAGGTCGAACAAAGCTTAAGGTCTGGGACTACAATACAGGTGTGTTCCGGTGCTCTGTCAATCTATCACAACATTTGTTGTCCGGACGATCCTCCGCGCAGTGTGGCTATCTGCCCAACAAGGCAATGCGTTGCATTCGGATGCAGAGATGGCCTCGAGCTGCACTGGATAGACCACTTGGGTGCTCGCAACCTTGTCAAGTGGTTTCCTTTGTCCGCACCCTCCGATTTCCTGTACTTCATGCCAGCATCAAAGGATAATAGCTCGCAAGGCAGCAACAAGCTAAGAATTGTGAGCAGTTCCGCAGGCCCCGAACAGCAAACCAAACATGGCCAATTCCACAATGTGCCTTCGCAATATAATAGCAGCGGTGCTTGGCGGTGGTTCCCGGAAAGTGGCTTCACTTTTAGTCACAGCCAGGGGGAACGGGAATATGATCACTATCGAGCTGTCCCTGTTAATGATGGACGCCACATGTTATTCACTGATCCTCATAGTGGAAACTTGTATGTTGGATATGATAGCAGGGCGAGCAACCCCATGCACCTCACGAGAAAGATCAAGTGTGTCCCACCAAAGCGTCTTTTAACGTCTCCACACGAGTCTCACAGCTCAAGTATCGCACGTCTGTACAGCGCCGCACTGGAGACCTGGTGTGGGCTAAGGATTGTAGCAATCTACGGTGATAGTGTGGTATTATTCACCATACCATCTGATATATACAATGAGAGCTACAACAGCGACAGCTCAACAGGTACTGAAACGACGGCCAGCGTAGGCGCGGATAGTTGGCGGCAATGGTGGAATATGTCACAACATGACGAATTGTCGTCAGCTTGGCCACTCTCTATTCCTGGAGTACTGCTCGGCACAGTGGCCGACATTGTAGATGTCGCACTTCAAGCAGGGGATCATTTCGTCGTATGGATCTTTCTCAGAAACGCAACAGCTCGAACGTATGAATTTGCAGCTCCACGATCTCCGAAGCTTATGTACGTGAGCGAGAGCGGTGAGACCATCCCCGTTGATCGTTGGGATACGAACATCAACTTGAGTAATACCTGCAAGCCTGAGCCGATGGACATTGATTCAGGAGTCTCTGAGTATGGTTGTGATGGAACTCATGACGGTTGCGTCTTGCCTGACGACCGCTGCGGCTGCACCTTTCCAAGGTCCTCACCGCAAACCAAAATCAGTGCAGAAGACCCGTGGCTAACGGTTGTACGGCAATAACATCACGAGTATTGTGCCTATCGACGGCATTCTATGGCCCTGCTCCTCACTCTGTCCCTTGCCCAATCCTCCCGTCCCCGGGTGGATAAGACCCCAAATTTTCTCGCTTCAGCCTCACTCAACATCACTAAGCCTCCGCTATATCTCCTACACTTGATATCGTTAAACCTCCTTTGATCTTTTTTTCAACAGCCACCCAAGCAATTCCTCTAGATAGACTCCTGTACTCTTCAAAAAGCCGAAGCCGAAACACAAATCGAGTGCACGAATGTGCAATTCCGGACTCGTTGAAAAGCAAATTGAATCAAGATTGCGATCAAGCGGCTCATCATTCTCTCTGTGCATTGTCTATCTGCTTCATGCCACTCGGTCGCGAGTTCGTGCGATTTGTGCTCCTGTCTCCAGCCCCTCGAGCCGCACTCCACGCCCATCCTCTTGCATCACTCCCCTCTGCTCCGCTGCGTGCCCCCGGCCCCGCCCCCTCGCGGCCCGCCCAGTCACGGCCCGCCCAGCGTCACGTCCACGATCTTGATGTCCTCCTTGGGCCGCTCCCGCCGCGCCGGCGCGTTCTCGATCCGGTGGATCACCTCCAGCCCGGCCACCGCGCGCCCGAAGATGGTGTGCTTGTTGTTGAGCCACTGCGTCATCTCGGTCGTGATGAAGAACTGCGACTTGTTGTCGTTGGGGCCCGCGTTGGCCATGGCCAGCATGTAGGGCCGGTTGAACTTGAGCGAGGGGTGGAACTCGTCCTCGAAGGCGTCCCCCCAGATGGAGTCGCCGCCGGTGCCGTCGCCGAGCGGGTCGCCGGTCTGGATCATGAACTTGCGGATCACGCGGTGGAAGATGACGCCGGAGAAGTAGCCGCGCTTGGCCAGCGTCGCGAAGTTCTCGACCGTCTTCGGGGTCGCGTCCGGCAGCAGCTTGAGGTGGATGTCGCCGTATGTGGTGTGCAATATGGCCGAGGTCGCCTTCTTGGGGTCCACGTCGTCCGGGTTCAGAGACTGCTTTTTGAGGGCAACGGCTTTGCCGGCTGCGGCAGCATCATCATCTTGCCCTACCGTCACTTTTTCGTTGCGCACATCCCTCTGCGACCTATTCGGTTCCAGCTCATCCGTAAAGATGTAGAAACGCGGCTTGCCCGCACCGGTAGCCACCAGCATGTTCGACCGGCTGGCCAGCCTCTCCTGCAGCAATGGGTTGTCGGACGTCGCTTGATCCAGCGACAGGGCTCCGACGTCGATCTGGGCTCCTGCTCCTCCACCCGAGTTGGAGGCGATATCGGCCTGGTACAGGGCAATGTTTAGCGGCCTGAAAGATTCCTCGCCACCGTACACTTTGAGCAGTCGGTTGGTGAGTAAATTCAAGACCTTCACGCCGTACAACGATGGTATCAACAACAAATGACTTGACGCGTCAAAGGCCATGTTGATAGTTCGGGCTCGGTGTGGTAACAACACTTCTGGATTTGCAGAGTCCTTTGGAACGGTATTCACAACAGGTTTGTCGAGCTCTTTTTCCAAATTCATCCGACGATTGAATTCGGTATTGTTAATCTGGAGTGGCGCCGTACCCGCCTGCTGCATTTCATGTACAGTACTCAAGGATTCCGAATACATCCGCTGGAGCTTGCCCGTCAGGAAGTCGAAGACCCGTATTTGTCTATCCGGAAAGGACATTGTTGCGAATTTACGTCCGTTAGGCGAAAGGGTGATCGACGAGGGGACGCATTTAGCCTTTCTGAAGTCGAATAAATTCGTTGTCGACTTCGTTTTAAATACTTGAGAGGGCTTGTCGGCTTCACGCATCGGTCTCCAGTATTCGACCATGCCCGAGTTGTCGGCACTTATCATGCAGTCATACGCCTCGTTGTAAGTCATGGTCACAATAGGTTTGCGGTGGATACCTTTGACTGTGAAAAGCGGAGCCGGGTCCTCGCTCTGGATGTTGTAGATGTCCACACTGCCATCGTCCTCATTGGCCACAGCAAGAAGCGGCAAACTAGCACCCTCGCCTTCTGAGTGCTTGCCATAGCACCAACTTATCGCAGTTGGCCGCTTCTCTAATCTCAGTTTACCGGTCAAATCGAAGTTGACGATATCCCATAGCTTGATGGTATTGTCCAACCCAGCACTAGCGAAATTCCGGCCGTCCCACGATGCACTGACGCTGGTGATCTCGCCGGTATGCGCCTTGAACTCTTTGACGAATTCGACATCAAGCCCAAGAGCGTCTTCTTTATTGTTGGCGTCGACATTGTCATTGCCCAACTTTGGGCTCTTCTTCTTCCAGAAATACACCTGACCATTAACACTGCTGGTGATGAGAAAGCCAGTTTGTGGTACTGTTGTGGCAAAGCTCAATTGGTCTTTGTGCATCAACGATTTGGAGTATCGAGTGCCTCGAGGCAAGTCGTTCAGGTAAAGGGCTTCGTGTGTCAGCTTTCTTCTCTTCTTCCTCTTCAACCCGTTCCCCTTGTCCTCAGCCGCATCCGCTGAGCCGGGCAGCGCAGGTCCGAAGTCATCATCGCTGTCCTCGTCCTCGGAGGGAGGCCTGTCTGCTTCCGTGGGTGTTTTCAGTACGACGTCACTTCATCCTCTGAGTCGACGGCGTCGCTTACACACCTGCGGGTATTTGTTGATCCACTTGATCGTGCACTCGCTTGCTTGTGGAGCGGCCCTCCATTCTGGCCTCAGCAAGTGTATCAACGACCTTGCCTGGACCAACCAATGGTCTTGCTCATCCTGCGTCTGTAACGCCAAATATTTCCCGAAACGCGAAAATTACACGCGCACGTGGCTGAGTTGACGTTCAGCCCTACGGACGGGCATGTTTGGCCCGCGCGTCAGGTTGCCTCGAAAGTTGTGGAATTGGGACCACACGACTCACATGATCCGTCGAAGAAATCGTTCAAAACTGATTCAGTTTCAATGCCATAGCTATTTGTTTCAACAGATTTGTCATGCTATGGAACTAAGTCTGTATCGTCATGAAGGGTATCATCAAGTCTGGTAGTCATACATCGTGTTCTCAACGTGAGTGCAACTCTTGAGCGGCAAACAAAATTGCATTCATTTCTTCGTTTTCCGCGTTACGTTATTTGTGAGAAAGTCCTCAATCGCGTCGAAATACCCCGCACATTCAATGGTTGAATTATGCTGTCCATCCGGGAAAGTCTTGAAGACCTTTAGCGGTGCCTTGCAGACAACGTTCAGCCTAGCCATCTGCTCAGGTCTGGAAGGCAGCAGTCATCAGCCAAAATCATTCGCTTGGAAATCGAAGCGAATTCAACCTACGGTACTATCTCGTCCTTAAGACCACTTAGCAGGAGGATCGGAATCGTATCGATTTTTGGCAGTGTGTCCTCACTTGGCCAAACTTGATGACAGAGAGGCGCAATATACTTGGCGATTGGTATGACTCTGGATCGAGGGTCAGTATCATTGAGGTGATTTTGATTTATCAATCGACGGTCACAGTTTTGAGACTGACGAGGGAATCATTTTCTTGATTGAACAAAACGTGTTCTCCAAAACCAAAGCCTTGATATCGCCAGCTTGCAGATTTCTGGCAACCAGTTGAATAGCCACGGCACCGCCAAGGCTCTGCCCGTAAACGACGATGTTCGTTTCCCGTAGATCATTGTTTGCGCGGACCCAGTCCAAGGCCGCTTGCGAATCGAGATTTAGGCCCTTCTCATCCGGCGTTCCAGTACTGAAGCCATATCCTCGGTACTCTACCATCAGAATGTTGCAATCGAAATAGTCTTGTAAGAGGCCAGCAATGGGCACGCGGTGACCGATGTTACCAGCGTTACCATGAAACATCAAAACAGTGCTTGTTTTGGAGGTGACTTTCTGGTTGGCTTTAATGAGATATGCGTGCAATGTTTCGCCGTCTGAAGTCGATATTCGCACATTCTCCCATCTATGCTCAAGATCAAGCCCGCGAAAATCGGCCGGAGACGGAACCTGCGTTCTGGACCCAGCCGGAATTCCGCGTGGATAGATCAATTCATTTTGCTTCCAGTACAGAAGACCTGACGCAGAGACTGCCAACGACCAGGTGATTGCGACTGGTAAGCGTAAATACTGGAAAGCAAGCCCGAGTGAGGAAGCCATGGATCATATGTTGTCCAGATAAAACAGCCTCGTCAAGCGTTACGGTGGCTCGATCTGAACAGCTGAGCCAGCGTACTTTGCACGCTTGCAATAAAGCAAAGGCCAAGCGTAAACGCGTCGAAGTGATTTCTGAAGAAGCCGAATGATTTCTCTGTTAAGGCTCGGCTAAATTGGTTGGAATTAGACTTGTATAGGCGAACCCATCTTGTGAGAGCTGTGGGAGTTCCTTCGCGCTCGACGTGACGCCTATGGTAGGATTGTCGTTGTCAGCGTCGCCGGCTGAGCGAAGTTGAGCCACGTGGGAATGGGTAGGCGGTATGGGTTGTTGGCAGGGAATAACTTGAGCGATGAAGCGTTCCAGACTGCCCTTCTGTAACCCTGCCAGGCACGCTCTCTGAGGCGCGGATACGGCCGCGTCAAGCTTGTCTACCTGTTTGAACAGCATAACGCCGCCACAATACAACGAATCATTCGAGCCTCTTCCATCTCTTCGTAGTTTCAAAAATTCGATTGGAATCACATTATCAACAGATTCTCAGCAGACAATCAAAATGCCCGGTTACGGCCCCACGGGCTCGCTTGGCGAAGGTATCTCGCAATTTCTCGCTCCGCGTCACCGTTGCTGGCAAGCAGCTGATGAGGATTAGATGGAATTCATGTCGATATGATGCGTCTGAAGACGGGCGAGGTGAAGTATGCTAGGCTATTCGGTGATCTCCTGCCATGAAATGTGCTGCTGATTCCATTCAAAGTCTAGGAACGTCAATGTAAGAGATCAGCGAGCCTCTTCCCTATGTCACACACTCTCTATATTGCACCTTCTTACAGTCTTGTCGCAGTATGGCAATCACATTCAAAGACGGGGTGATACTGGGTGCGGACAGCCGAACAACAACTGGAGCGTACATTGCGAATCGAGTGACGGACAAGCTCACACAAGTGCACGACACGATATGGTGTTGTCGATCAGGGTCAGCGGCAGACACTCAAGCAGTCGCGGATATAGTGCAGTACTACTTGGGGATGTACGCGATCCAGAATGAAGAAGCACCCACAACGCAAACGGCAGCGGCTCTGTTTCAAGAGCTGTGTTACGCCAACAAGGATCAGCTCAGGTGCGATGTCCAGACTCGATCAAGCCAAGTTGAAGCAAGCTGACAATAGGGCGAAGCGCGGGCATGATCATTGCAGGTTATGATCGCAAGAACGGCGGGCAAGTCTACTCGATACCGCTGGGCGGTTCGTTACACAAACAATCATACGCAATTGGCGGGTCTGGGTCGACGTACATCTACGGCTATTGTGACGCAAACTGGAAAGAGAGCATGACAGAGCAAGAAGGCGTCGCCTTTGTCAAGGGCGCACTACGAGAAGCGATCAAATGGGATGGAAGCTCTGGAGGAGTGATACGCATGGTGGTGCTCACGAAGAAAGGCGCGGAGAGACACCTGTATTTGCCTGATAGAAACTATGAGTGATTGACTGCTGAGACGCAGACGGTCGCGTGTGTCGCATAACAAATCGGATAATTTAGGCAGCCCCTCAATGCAGACGGTTCAGATCGACTTCGAGTTTGGGGTAGCATGGAGGCACAGGCCGGCCAGCCACCAAGTTTGCTGCGACCTAGGCGGCCTCGGTCGATCGTTAGTGTGCCCAGCTGCGGTAGGGAGTGGTAGATCTTCGGGCGAAGGTGACGCACGGCAAATGGGAGGGCGACGATATGCAATAAACCAGCGGTGAATAGCACGCTATCTTGGCTGATCAACTCTGAGTAATTTCGGACCAGCCTTTCCACGTAATATTGCTGATGTAGTGATAGTCGTGCACTCCTGAGCGAAGGAGGTGAATTTGGGATTTTGGCAATTGCTTGGATCGCATACTCGCGCATCAGCAGATAGAAGAGAAGACCAGTTTCAGTGAGTCTAGTAATCGGGTGCGTTGGATAGGATTGCAGCTCTCCTTAATCGCGTCACGTCAACCGCGCTATCCAGCCATGCTCGGGCACTGCAGCGAAATTTAGAAGCCACAGCAAAGCGTGCCGTGACGCGGCGCGTGTTGGAAAGGAACGCAGCATGGCCACGGAGCGTGGCCATAGTGCCGGCAGTGGTATTATTCAAGCGCTGCGGGTCACTCCAGGTAGTCCAAGAAATAAAGGATGAATCGGGGGTCGAGATCCCGATCAGAAGCGGAAGGCTTCCCCGGCGGATGCGTGCTTAAGTTATTATTATTATCATTACTACCACCAAGATATGAGAGATTCGGAGGAAGCGAGACGAAGCGTGAGCCAATGACCGAGGGGCGTGAGAAGGCTATCCGCGAATCTCACATGTTTGTTAGTTTTTGGGAGGGATCGGCCCACGACGACATTTCCGGGCTAGACATCGGAAAGCGAGCGTGCCACTGTTTGCAGAAATTACAGCAACCCACAGATAGGGTATGGGCGTGGGAGGTGGGGGGGCGGCGCAAAGGAAAGGTAGCTTTGGCAGGCTACTGTAGGAACATCACAAGTGCGTGCACAATCATCGATCCGGCAGACAAACACGCCACGACCATCATGTGGTGGAGAGTGGCAGATGTAGCCGCAATAGTGGGCCCCCTCAGCGTTATGATAGAAGTGATAACGGTCTCCAGCGAGGATCGCGAGAGCAAACGGGCAAATCATAATGTTTAATAGCGGCAGCAGCAGCAGCAAGCAGCAAGCAGCAAGCAGCAAGCAGCAAGCAAGCAAGCGAGCGAGCAAGCAAGCAAAGCAAGCCGCAGCGAAAAAGCGCGGTGACGAAAGCCTGGCCCACCTTTGGTACTGCAGTATTGCGATTTCTGGCTTCGGCCTGAACCTCCCTGTTCACCATACTTTTTTTTGCACTTCCATTCCTTTTGCTTTTCTCGCCCTGACGCTTTCCTTCTTTGTGTCGCATCATCGCTACCGGCGCCTCAGCTACCTACGCACCTGTGCTTGCCATCTGCCTATGTGGCTGTCACGCCTACTACCACTCATCCTAACTACCCAGTCCTGGACCTTGGTCGCGAATCAGCATACGTGACGTCTTCCTGTCGCGCCACTGATACCTACCCTAAAATCCTCGGTCGATACGCCACGAATCCTTGCTGTAGCAACAGTAACAGCCGCCTTCAAAAATAGCATCACCTTCTTGAACGACGGTCTTGAAAGTTTTGTTTTAAACAGGCATATTAAGGTAGGCTCTAATGACTCGCGTTTTCTTTTCGAGTTTTGTCTAGAGAGCCTGCTGGTCATCCGATGTATTACTCCCAAGACTTTTGCCCATTCACTTGAGTCTGTCGTAGAGATATTCATGTTTGGCGCAAACGTTCGACCTTTAGGGGTTACACAAACTATCCTGATTCCGCGAGAGACTCGACCTGAACGGTAGCTACGTCGCGACCGAGCTGAGAACAGACATGACACGCAAGCTGGACTGCTGGCAAAATCGAGAGAACCGGCTGACAGATCCTCTCTTCTTCTAGATTGTCCGACTCACAGGACCCATGAACTTTCGCGAATTCTAGACTTTCCAAGGTGCTATGGGCTCGCTCTTCGTCAGCGACGCCTTACACGGGAAGCATCCGTGGACAAACATGATCGCCGGCGAGCACACGCCCACGGCCAACGACCATCGCTCCTCGTCACCTTATTCCACTACTCCCAACCGCCAAGCCTCCCGACAATCCGATTCCCAGCAACGACAAAACGCCCCCGCAACACCCTCCTCATCCTCAGGCCCCCCTTCCCAAATACAACGTGATCATGCCAAAAGCCAGGCGCAGCAAGATTCGCGTCAGCCGCAGGATCTGAACCCCAGACCTTCGAGTCCTCGGCCGTTGCCTTCCGATAGTCAAGCCCAGCCTGGTCCGCACGGACCGCTGATAGCATCAGACGCTGCCCAACCTTCAACATCGCGACAGACTGCGGAAAAATCGCCCACCAGCTCCACCTCATCTGCGCCCTCCCCGAAGATCCGAATTCGAGACCTGCAGCACATCCGCAGCTTTGTCGATGAAGACTTTGGCCTCGGCCGATCCGGTCAGCCTCACATCGAGGGTGAGCCACCTCCACAGTACGAGATCAGCGAGATGCCCGTTTCAGACGTGATAGAGATGGTAGCGGGCCTTCTTACCAAGATCACTGCGACGAACGACCAGCAATCACAAAAATTCCACCAGAATCTACCGTCGGGTGAGGTGGCAGCCGGCTTGAGCTCATTGAGCCACAGCGTTCTTGCATTTCATGGGAAGAACATCCCAACAATCACCATCATGAGCTATCTGACCCGCATACATAAGTACTGTCCCGCCACGTATGAGGTCTTTTTGAGTTTGCTGGTTTATTTTGATCGGATCACCGAGAGAGTCAACCTGACAACTTCTTCCGCAGAGCCGCTTGCCCAACAAGGAGCGCCTTCTGCGACTCGTTCGGCCCCACCTCAAACGGCAGCAACAGCAGCGCCACCCAGCAAAAGCCACAGCAATTCACAATCCTCGTCTGGCCTACCGTCCCCCCCACTTTCGGACTCTGATCCTTATAATCTTAGCCAATACTTCGTTGTTGACAGCTACAACATCCATCGGCTTGTCATTGCTGGTGTAACTTGTGCGAGCAAATTCTTCTCAGACGTGTTCTACACCAATTCACGCTATGCAAAGGTATGTTCTATCGCTCTGTCTTCACGGCGGCCTGCTCGGGTTGATTCTTATGAACGCAGGTTGGCGGTCTTCCGTTGCAAGAGTTGAACAATCTTGAAATTCAATTCTTGGTGTTGAATGATTTCCGATTGTCCATCGCGGTTGAAGAACTGGAGGCATATGCCACGATGCTGGTTGAGTTCTACGCTCGCGAAGTCGTGGCTCAGAAGAGCGACGAGAACATGCAGGACGTGGAAAGTGCTGCAGCATAGTAAAATCATGCATTCCCATAACATAGATGACGGCAAAGCTGATCTCGTCCTACATAAGTGCGCGAGGTCTCGAGTTAGGTCGGTACCACTGGGAGGCTCTGGATCTGTGTTTTTGCGTGTCCTTCCCGTCTAAGATCGACACAGTCCCAGGTACCAGAGTATGACGGTCACGACATGGCTGCCAAGGGGTCCCGCTGGGCAGTAGCGTAGTAATATAACGGTGCTCTGGCGCACTTTCAATTTTCCGTCATCCTATCTTTGTGACAATCTGAGTGAACTTTTGTGTCAGCCTGACCGCAGATGGTGGACTCGTCTGGATTGGGCGAATTCAAGACGTCGTACTCATCCCGTATCAGGGTGAATCATCGAGGCTGATGAACGTGGCCGCGGCAGGTCGGTGGATATATGCTGAGGATGCACAGATGCTTCCTAATGCGATCTTTACCACACGGATGCCGCGACTGCTTCAAAAATAATAAACGAGACACAAGTATTATTCTGCGGCCCGCGCCTCAATGGCCAGCCACAATAAAGTTAAGCGCTGTTATGCTTCGACGCCTGAGAAACAAGGTTCTAACGCCACCATACAGTAGGTGCGTCATGACTCAGCCCGAAAAAAAAGTATCAGGATCTCGAAATGTGTAAGCGAGGCAGGCGCCTTCCGAGCTATGAGTCAAAGCAATTGCATGCATCCCAATATTTCTAAGTGAGCGAGGGCCTCCTGCCCGATACCGTAGATCTCCACTCGATTATATCGCTGAACCAGCTACTTTCAATTCGAGTTCCGCAGCAAACGGTCCAGCATTCACTGACCCCCCCACCTACCGCCGCGCACGCGACCATAGGGTTCAACGCACTTGTCAAGTTGATCGAACAGGATTCTCGTATGAACAGTACTACAACAAACACGCCATCTAGCGTCCTTGACGCCGTCGCGCCGGCCGCTGCTGCTGCTGCTGCTGCTGTTCATCCGCCCCAGAGGAACAGAGACGGCCGATCACAGCGTTCCAGGGCGAGTCGCCAAAGCGGCAGTGGCCTTGGAGGCCGGCCGGCAGGTTCCAACAGGGGCCATGATGCAGATCTTCGCGAACTTCGGCCAGCCTCACTTGGCCCGGCCCCGCAAGCCCGCGGTCCCACTGCAGCATCGCATCCTTCCACTCCAGACGTCCCAGCCACCACTGCAAGGAGGCACGAGAGAGGAAGAGTCGGGATTCGGTCACAGCCCCAGCGGCATATCGTCAGCCAGAGAAGAGAGTTTGGCGGGACGTTGAGTCAGCGACCCGTCCAAGCGGTCTCAGGAGAGCGTCCCTCATTACAGCCGAGTGCTCGCGAATTCGTTCCAGAGCAGGTACGAGAGGATACCGAATTGCAACATGTTCACACCAAAGTACAGCAATCAACGCGGCCACGAAGGGCGTCCAAATCGAAAGCGGACGATATAACGACAAGAGTGCACGAAGATATTGACAATCTACAATATGAATGCGCAATATGTACAAACGAGGTCCGGCGGAATTCTAAAATATGGTCCTGTCACAGATGTTGGACTGTCTTCCACATGGGCTGCATCAAGCAGTGGTCCTCCAACGCAGACAAGGCCGATCCTGCGCATCCAGAATCTGAATCAATCCCCCGTACGTGGAGATGCCCAGGTTGCAATCTTCCGCAGGAGTCCAAACCCAGCACGTATACATGCTGGTGCGGCAAGGAGTCCGATCCGAGGCCTCTGGCCGGCTTCCCCCCTCACTCCTGTGGCAACACTTGTGGCAAATCAAGAACGCATCCTCACAAATGCCCACACCCTTGTGAGCTCCTTTGTCACGCGGGCCCTTGCCCTCCATGCAGAAGAGATGGCCCAGCACAACGATGCTTTTGCGGCAAAAGAAGCATAACACGCAAATGTATAGACACTGATTATGACTCGGGGTGGACGTGTGGCCAGATATGCGGCGAGTTCATGCCATGCGGCGAGCACACTTGCGAACGGGAATGCCACTCCGGATTGTGTGGCGCCTGTGAAATCAGGATAGATTCTCGCTGCTATTGCGGAAAGGTCGAAAAAGGCCTGCTGTGCTGCGATCGAGATGACGAACTATCATCCAGACGACAGCATAGCAACGAACCAGGCGAGGCGTTGGTCGAGGAGGAGTGGATCGGCAATTTCCAATGCGCGAACAAGTGCGAGCGCATATTCGACTGCGGCGTGCATCATTGCCAGAAAGCCTGCCACGCATTGGATTCTGGACCCGTGCATTGCCCGTTCTCACCCGATGTGGTCACTCATTGCCCATGCGGCAAGGCGAAATTGTCTGACCTGAGGAGCAGCAGCCGTAATTCTTGCACCGAACCGATCCCTAAATGCGACAACGTGTGTTCAAAGAGGTTGCCATGTGGCCACGAATGCAGGAGAAAGTGCCATACCGGGGACTGCTACCCGTGCTTGCAGAGCGTGGAGATCAAGTGTAGGTGCGGAAAGACGGCGACGCAGACTATGTGCCACCAGGGCTCCGAGGAACAACCGCAGTGCGCGAGGGTGTGCCGAGTGACGCTCAACTGTGGCCGACACGAATGTGGAGAGCGATGTTGTTCTGGCGAGCGAAAGGCCGTGACCCGGCAATCCACGAAACGCAAACTTCGGCCTCTTGGATCGGCCAGCAATGTCAGTCGGAACAACGACGAATTCGAGAGTGAGCACATCTGCACCAGAGTGTGCGGCAAGCCGCTGAAATGCGGAAATCACTCTTGCCCAGAGCTTTGTCACAAGGGCGCGTGTGGGAGCTGCCGTGAGGCAATTTTCGACGAGATCAGCTGCAATTGCGGTCGAACGGTGCTGCAGCCGCCGTTACCGTGTGGTACAGCTTCTCCGCCATGCCGCTTTCCCTGCACGAGAAGCAAAAGTTGCGGTCACCCTCAGGTGCCTCACAATTGCCACGTGGACGATGACGCTTGTCCGAGCTGCCCGTATTTCACGGAGAAGAACTGCCTTTGCGGCAAACGAGTTCTCAAGAACCAGCCCTGTTGGTTCAGCGAGGTTAGGTGTGGGCAGGTGTGCGGGCTCAGGCTGCGGTGCGGATCCCACATATGTCGCAAGACATGCCATGGGCCTGGGCATTGTGAAGACGCAGAGCAAGACGGCAAGTGCAGTCAAGCGTGCGGTAAGGCGCGGAAGCGATGTGGGCATCGGTGCGATGAGAAATGCCATGCGCCATATCCGTGCAAGGAGGACAAAGCATGCAGTCACAAAGTGGTTGTGACGTGCGAGTGCCAGAGGATCAAGCAGGAAATGCGGTGCAATGCTTCCAAAGACAGCGAAGGCAATACGACCAAGACTCTAAAGTGCGACGAGGAATGCGCCAGACTGGAGAGGAATCGGAAGCTGGCGCAAGCGTTCGCGATCGACCCTGACGCGCACTCTGATGAGCATGTGCCGTACTCGAACGAGACTCTGGAGTTTTTCCAAGAGAACAGCAAATGGGCGGGAGAGCAAGAGCAGGAGTTCCGGGTGTTTGCGATGGAGGAAAGGGAGAAACGGTTGCGGTTCAAGCCAATGGCCTCAGCGCAGAGGAGCTTCCTGCACTCGCTGTGTCAAGACTACGGGTTGGACTCGGAGAGCATGGACGCGGAGCCGCATCGGCATGTTGCGGTGTTCAAGACACCGCGATTCGTGTCGGCGCCGAAGAAGACGCTCCGCGAAGCTCTACGGATCAGACGACTGGAAGCGATCGAAGAGGCAGAATCCCTGAACAGATCCAAGGAGAGCACGGTGGTGGCACCGTACAATGGGCTGCTGTTGACACAACCCCGCTTCGCACTCACAGAGGACGAGATCTTGAGCGAGTTACGCGCGGTGCAAGGGCCGAAGCCTAAGATACAATTTACGCTGGAATTCCTATCGAGCGGCGATGTTGCGTTCCATGCGCTGGCTTTGATGTCGACAAATAACGGAAGCTCCGAGAGCAACGTCGTTCAGGCGTGGCTGAAGGAAATCAAAGCACCCCTATTTCGGGCTTTCAACGCACAAGGCCTGGGGCATCTGGAGCTTGCGCGTTTCGGAGATGCGTCGCAAGTGCAGCGAAAGGAGAGTGACAGCGTCAAAGAAGGCGGGTGGAGCCAAGTAGCGGCCAAAGCGGCGGCTCCGATGAGAGTGCCCATGACTGCGCCCGTGGGAGGCAAAAGCGTTTTCACAGTTCTTGGAACCAAGAGCAAAGGTAGCACGACGACGGCGGCGGCGGCGGCGGCGGCGCAGCAGCAGCAGCAGATCAAACCAAGCACAGCGAAGACGAAGAAGCAGAAGCAGCCGGCCGAGCCGGTGATCGAGGATTGGGAGGCTGCGGAAGAACTCGAAGAAGAACGGGAGAGGGCTGCCGAGGCGGCCGCCAGCTCAAATGAGAGCCTTTCAGACGCTGACGGCCAAGCCGAGAAGGTCACAGGCGACAAGAAGCAAGATGGCGCTGCGGATTTGGAGACGATGGATGTTGTCGTGGCCGCAGACGAACATGTGTAAAGAAGAAAAGCATCGATGCCTTGAGGCACAAGGACGACGAGATACGAGTCAATATCCGTCACGCTGTCAAAATTTTCCATGTACATCGAGGCCTCGTCAATGCCTTGGAACTTGTCTATTAAATGACTTCGTACATTCCCGGACGGTCTGTGTTCATCGCCCCAAGAGCTGTTGACCGGCGCAGAAGCAGGCTGCCTCAGCCTGTCCGTGATTTATGCTTATCACAGCCATATCACCACCGACAATGCCATGAACCATCGTAGCAATATTCACGGTATTATTGATAGCTCAGGCTGCATGGTGGAGGCACTGCCGAACTGCAAGGAAACTGTCACGAGCTGTCACTCTATTCTTTTCCTTCCCTACCAGGCGACAGGCCGCGCAACCTCGACAGCAGATTCCGTTCCACTGCTCTGCCGTCATGGTGACAACTTCCCAGCAACTTTCTCGGCCTGTCGATCGGCGGTCCCGCACTGTTGGTTGGTTGGTTGGTTGAGGAGGGGGAGGGGGACAGCCCAGCCCGTCGTTCGGCTGCCAATCTATCAAGTCCGCCTGGGATAAGCCGCACGCACGGCCGGCTGATCACTTATCGTTCTAGAGCGATATCGCGTCATCTCGTTCTGCCGATCTTTCAAGACAATAAATAGTCGCGCGACCATGGGCTCTGTGCTGCGCTTATCCTGCCTGCCAGCCTCTGAAGGTATTGGAAGCAGCAGCAGCAGCAGCAGCAGCAGCAGCAGCAGCAGCAGCAGCAGCAGCAGCAGCAGCAGCAGCAGCAGCAGCAGCAGCAGCAGCAGAGCAGCAGAGACAAGTAGCAACAAGCGCAGCAGCAGCAGTAACAGCAACGACAGCAGCAGCAGCAGCTTAGACCGCAAGCTTCTGTCACACGCCTGACAGCGGACGTAGTTCACCGTTGAAACCAGCGAAGCAAATTTCCGCGTGAACTCCGACTGTGGCATCATGCTCTCAGGTTCACGATTCGGACGTCTGGCGGCCAGTCTGACGGCATGCCTGCTCGTTACCACGGTCAATGCCACCGGCAACTCCGCCACCCATGGCGCCGTCGTGTCGGAGGACGTGCGATGCGCCGACATTGGCACCAGCATGTTGAAGCAAGGTGGTAATGCTGCCGATGCCATGGCTGCCACCGTGTTTTGCACCGGTGTGCTGAACATGTACCATTCCGGCATCGGCGGCGGCGGCTTCATGCTTGTCAGAGCCCCCAATGGCTCCTACGAGTTCATCGACTTTCGCGAAAAGGCCCCTGCCGCCGCCTTCCAGGACATGTATAACAACGACACGGACTTGTCCCTGTACGGAGGCCTCGCAAGCGGCGTGCCTGGCGAACTCCGTGGCATCGAGCACCTTCACACAACATACGGCAAGCTTCCGTGGGCTACCGTCGTTGCTCCTGCCATCAAGCTCGCGCGATATGGGTTCACGGTATCTGCAGACCTTGTCCGCTACATGGCTTCGGGCCAGTCCGGCTCGCCTTACGGCAACTTCTTGACTACCGATCCGAACTGGGCCATCGACTTTGCACCGACCGGCACACTGGTGACATTGAACCAAACAATGACGCGGAAGCGTTACGCCGATACCCTGGATACAATCGCCAGGTATGGACCCAACGCTTTCTACCAAGGTGCCATCGCCAACGCTACAATCACCGCCCTCCAGGCACAGAACGGCACGATGACTTTAGAGGACCTCAAGAACTACTCGGTCGCTATCCGACAGCCTGCTCAGACCACCTACCGCGGCTTCAAGTTGACATCGTGCTCTGCTCCCTCCAGCGGCGAGGTGGCTCTGTCGATCATGAAATACGTCGAAACCTATCCAGACTTCGGCTGGGCTGACGCAATCAATATCAGCACCCACAGGCTTGACGAGTCGATGCGCTGGGCCTACGCCGAGCGCGCTAACCTCGGCGATCCCTACTACGATCCCACCGTGCAGACTTATCAGCAACAGATGTACAGCGCCGCCGTCGCCCAAGAGGTCGACTCGAAGATCACCGGCTACACCCACAACGTGTCTTACTACAACCCGTCCAATCTGACCGTCTTGACCGACAGCGGAACCAGTTATATTGCCACTGCGGACGCCGATGGCATGGCTGTCAGCATCACCACCACTGTCAATTTGCTGTTTGGCAGTCAGTTGCTGGTTCCAGAGACCGGCGTGATTATGAACAACGAGATGAACGGTGAGTCGAGAGAGAGCTCGAAAATCATGTCACTTGATTTGGGAGCATTGACCTGATCATTATAAACTCATGTCTTGCAGATTTCTCTATCCCAGGCCAGAGCAACGCCTTTGGTTACGTGCCATCATCAGCCAACTATGTTGCACCCGGCAAGAGGCCTCTATCGTCAATCTCGCCAACCATCGTTGAGACACTCAACACCAGCTCCCTGTACTACGTCACCGGCAGCGCCGGCGGCTCCAGGATCATCACCGCCACCGTTCAATCCCTGTGGCACGTTCTCGACCAGAACATGACCGCCCAGGAAGCCGTGTCCGCGCCTCGCCTGCACGATCAGCTCGAGCCCAACACGTCCAGCTTCGAGTACGGTCAGGGCGCTGTGGTTGGCTACAGCAACGAGACAACCGCGTTCATGGCCAGCCGCGGCCACAACGTCACCTTCATCGCGCCCGGTCAGTCCGAGGCGCACGCCATCAAGATCTTTGGCGGCGGTCAGAGCTTCCAGACCGGCGCCGATCCCAGGCAGGTCAATTCCGGCGGCAGCATCGTTTGAGCGGCAAGCACGACGACGCGGACAAATCTGTTATGTGCCGGGCAATAATCCTCCAATAGATACGCTGTTCTATGCTGTAGCTCTACTACGTATCATTTGGAATTATTGCGCTCTTGGGATAACAAGAAGCTATAGTGATGGACAGCACTGATTGCGAATGTCTTTTGTTCCACTCTCTCTGTCATTGGATAACGAGACGAGATGCAGTCGCGTGCCAAAAGCGAGGCTGCAGACTCATGGCCTAACCCTAATTTGGGTACTTGAACTCGTCCGAAACGCGTCCACCTTCGATGCCTGCCATCTTTCCTTTGAGCTGCTGCATACACACACATCAGCACCACCAAACACTAGGAGCTACCTACTGACATCCAAAGAGATCTCTTCATAAGCGTCTGAATCACTGGGTGAATAGGAAGACACTGGTCACCGATAAGCAGCTGCAGTCGCAATCATGAATCCTTTTACGCAATCATCGACGTTGGTGAGTTGGAGCTCCAGTGACTGGCTTTTGAAACATTATTCGCTGGAAGCTGACATGAACTGTTCGTAGTTTGGTGATAACGCTTACATGAGTCCTCAACCATTCTCACAATCCAGCAATGCACCCATATCTCACACACAATCGCCGGCAGTCACCGGTACCTCTGTCGTTGCCACAAAATACAAGGACGGTATAGTCATGGCCACGGATAATCTGGGTTCGTATGGCTTTTAAAACCATGTGTATCACGTAACTAAAATACTGAAATGCTACGTAGCATCATACGGTTCGCTGGCACGATTCACGGATGTCAAGCGGCTTCGGCCGTACAACTCGAACGCGGTGATGGGTTTTGGCGGAGACGTCTCAGACATGCAAGCCCTGAACCGCATACTTGATGGCTTGGCGACTCGCGAGAACTACGCTCAGACGTCGGCTGACGACACCGACGACACCGAAGCGATGCAGCTCCACGCGAAGAACCTCCACACCTTCCTTCAGAAACAATTGTATCGGAGACGAACTGATTTGAACCCTCTGTGGAACGTGGTGCTGATAGGTGGCGTTGATGGGGCTAAGAAACCGTTCCTTGCCAGCGTTGATCTGCTCGGAACCACTTTCACTTCACCCACCTTGGCGAGCGGATTCGGCGCGCACCTCGCGCAGCCCATTCTGCGCAGAAAAGTCCCAGATGAACAAGCGGCTGAGGCTTTGAGCAGAGAGGATGCAGTCGATTTGGTCAAGCAATGCATGAAGGTGCTCTTCTACCGCGACGCGCGAAGCACGGACCGCTACGCCATCGCCGTCGTCGAGCGCAATAAGGAAGTGGACGTCAAGTGGGACGAAAAGCTGGAGAACCAGAGCTGGGACTTCGCCGAGGACATTCGAGGTTACGGGACGCAGACTGTGTAAAGCTAATCGCGCATAACCGTGGCACCACCATCCTCATGATTTCCTCTTCCTAATTGCCATAGCGAGATCAGGGGCTGTCTACTGAACTTGTGCAGCGTGCATGTGACATCGGAAGTATGCTTTGCTTTACGCTGTAGTAATGCTGCTCTAGCTCCACCCTAGCGACTTTCACATGAATGAATATGCACTTGGCCTGGCACATGCAAATTTTAGATTCCGGGAATGTCAAAGAGAGCTTTCTCCGCGCTTAAATGGAACATAATCCTTCGCGTTACTAACTAATAATCCTCATCTCTGAACCTCTTGTTTCGGCTAACATTCACTTCTGGACGATTGTATAATATCACCTGGTAAATTTTACATTCGGCTCTACCGTCGCTATTCCGTAACCGTACCAGCTTATTCTCACTCGCCGCTCTGGCGCTTCAATGAGCTTTGGACACAACTGAGCACGCGACGCATCAGTATCGCATCTCCACGCTCGCTACGTCAATCTGAATATCGTACTATCTAGCTTGTGCAGTCCAATCGTCCATATCCTCAGCACAGCACGTCGATCGATGTCTGATTCGCCAGACTTCCCCATACACAAGCCTCAACCTCGCCGCTCCGGCGCTGCGAGCTTCTCTCTTACTCCTCTCGCGACCGACGCGCCCTCTCCAGAAGACTCCCCCGTCCTACTGCAATCAGCCTACTCGTCACCCGCTACACCATCACATACGGATGATAACGATAGAGGTCAAGCAAAACTCTCCCGCACCGATTCCAAGGATGTCGACCTCACCTCTCCACCCACAAAAAGCAGGTCGATCTTGAACCTGACGTCCCCAACGCTTTTTGGCATATTCTCCAATTCTGGTTTCGATCCCTCGAGAGATGAAGCCACGCCGTGGGGTCAAGGCTCTCAGACGCCTGCCAGAAGCAGCAGTATAGAACGAGGGTTGTGGCAGGCCCAATTTCAGCCGCAGCCAAGGGCTCAAGAAAATAGTCTCTACAGCAAACGAAAGTCGATCATCACACCCGGTTCCCCCACTCCGACCCAAGCTTCGTATCCGTCCTCCGTAAAAAAACAGCAACTGCAGTCCAGACGTACCGCCATGAGCTTCTGGGAACTGGCGTTACGAGTCGCTTTCATGGCCTTGGTGGGAACAAGCTACGGCTCTATCATTACACATCTTCACGACCGCAGAAACATAGCACCTGTTCGCCTTGATATCGACCGAGATTCGTGGCTTTATCTGTTTACCTGGGGCTCTAATGCCGTATTGACGGCCGTCGCACTTCCTTGGATGGATCGAACAAGTGAAGGCGCGTCGGGAGACGAGAACCTCAACGAGAAACGTGATTTCAATGGAGAGGGCCGAAGCCCGAGCGATCAGCGCAATGGTGGGGTCCTTGCAGACTTGAACGCAATCATTCGAAGTATCGGTGCTTTCGTTGGCATCGCGTTCGCTATCGTAAGTGGAGTTGACTAAATCGAAGCCATCTTGCCGCTAACTGCTGTAAACAGAGAAAGCTGCCTTGGTCTTCTACTCTCCAGGTCTCATTGACCTTGGCGCTTGTTGGACCTGCTCTCTGGTATCTGGTAGATCGCACTAAGAATGGGTTGATACTTTCGAGCGCCACAGGCATCCTCGGCTGCGCCATTCTACTGACTATCAACCCGGCCTGGATACCACCGCCGACACTTTCACCTACAAGTCCCCCAGCACATCCCTTACTTGACGACAATATGCTCTTTGGCCTGGTAAATCTGGAGACAATAGGTGTCACAGCATGGCTTTCGAGCGTTCTGTTCTGCAGCAGCGTTCTGTTTGGCAATATCGGACGACGCCTGTTTTCTTGAGGTCGCAACAAGTCTCTTGGACACGAACTACGTATATATACCAATATAACAGCCAAGTTAATTTTCCTTATCAACATAAGCCTCCTCATCAACGCCCCTTTTGTCATATCGAGACCCCGACTTCTCCTGCTTAGTTTATCCGGTCCTAAGCGGCACGCCTCGAGGCCCCGTCATCTCTCATGAAGCGCTTTCGATGTGCGTAGAAGTCATTCGGCCAAGAGCATATCTCATGCGTAAGGACCCGTTTGTGTTACCACTCGATACCGGCAATTCCTGGAAATTAATTACTTGACCAACTTGACTGCAGATGCTGCCGTCGTACAAGGCGACGCAGGACCTGTCAGGGGCTCTACATCGCACCTTCCTCATGCTGTACAAGTGTTTTCACTCGCCGACGGGCCCGTTGACTATGACTGCGATCATAATCGAAAAGAGCATTGGCTTGATTGTGCTCTTCTCCAACTCGCTCGTTTCTTGATCACCCTAGCACAGACTTGCTGACAACCTGACATTTTGAACAACAGCCTAAAACGGAATCTCTTAGGATGACGCACTTTCATGTTGCATTGTGAGTTCACTGCCACTTCTTCACATTCAAACTCATTTTCGCAGCATGGACAAATGGATGACATCAAGAGCAAAGATTCTTGCCTTTCACTGTGGAATCGGATTCCGAGGACCTCAGCGAATCCTTCCATACTCCTGCGCAGTCTCCACATTTGGCAGCGACCGACTCACATCCCCAGGACATTCCCCACAGAGACAACTTTTCAAGCTTGACACCGTTGGGGGGCGATCCGCATGGCCAGCTCTCAGCAGGCCAGAGCGAGATCGCGTTGGCTCATCCAGAGGATCCAATCACTATGGTCAAGTCGGACGAGTCACCATTGTACTGTGGTCAGAACGGAATATCAGGTCAACACGGCAAAGTATCCGAGCATGTCACAACTGTTGACGGCCAGCCCCGAAGCAGTCTGCAAAATGCTTTGTTGGCGGTGGAGAGCGACGAAGTTCGCAGGCGAGTCGGCGACCACGAATCGGATGTCTGGACGATCAAGAGAGCACATCATGGCAATCCCAACCTAACGAACGTGATCGCTGCTGCGAGCAGCCTCAAAGAATTTGGCAACACGTTGTTGCTTGGGACTTTGGGCATTCCCACAGATTCACTGGATCCCCAAACCAAACATACAATATTCGACAAGCTGCTCGAAGATTTCAGCTCGGTTGCCGTTTTCGTGAAAGACGAAGATTTCAACAAGCACTATGAGAACTACTGCAAGACAGTCTTATGGCCAGTTTTCCACTACCAGATGCCTGATCATGTAAGGAGCAAAGCTTACGCAGACCACTCGGTTCAATACTATACGAATGTAAATCAAGCTTTCGCAGACAGCATTCTGGAGCATTACAAGCCGGAAGATACCATCTGGATTCACGACTATCATCTGCTCCTGCTTCCAGCCAAGATACGCGCTCGCGCCCCCTTCGCGAAGATTGGATTTTTCATGCATGCAGCATTTCCGTCATCCGAAGTCTTTCGCTGCCTGGCAGCTCGCAAAGCCTTGCTTGATGGGATGCTTGGGGCGAACGTAATTGTGTTTCAGGTAGCGGAATACGCACGGCATTTTCTCCAGACTTGCAGCCGACTACTTCTTGTGGAAGTCAATGAAAATGGTGTCCAGCTTCAAGACCGTTTCGTCCGGGTGACGAGCTCCCCCATTGGCATAATCACCGAACAAATCCAACTGGCACGCCAAGAGCCGAGAGTCCAGAGTATGATTGCGGATCTCCTGCATCAATACAGTGGCCGTCAGATAATTGCTGCTAGAGACAAGCTCGAGCTGGGCACAGGAATCGAGCACCGGCTCAAGGGTTTCGAGCGCCTTCTGCTGGACAATCCAGAGCTTCGGGATAAGGTTGTGCTCATTCAAGTGGCTGTGCCAGCGAAGCCGGAAGACACAGCCCTGGCAGAGAATATTTCAGAGATAGTGACTCGGATTGACTCATCGAATGCGTCCTTTACGACAAAACCAATCCACTATTTCAAACAAGATCTAGCCTTCCACGACTATCTGGCTTTGCTTAGCGTCGCGGATGTCTTCATGGTGGGTCCGCTGCGTGATGGAATGAATCTTACTTGTCACGAATATGTCCTGTGTCAGGATGGCAAATTCGGGTTGCGGAGGCATGGATGTCTCATTCTGAGTGAATTCACGGGAAGCGCATCGATATTCGACGGTGGGCATATACCGGTAAATCCGTGGAATCTCCAAGGGCAGGCGGACGCCATGAAGTCTGCTCTCTCTATGGGCAAAGAGGAACGGCAAAGACGCCACAGGACGTTGGTGGATGTCGTAAACAAAACAGACGGTGTCTCCTGGCTGCTGGATTTGAACGACGTCCTGGATTTTGCTTACAAGTCGGATCAAGTGCGCCATACGCGGAACACACAAGTTCTGGCCCTTGCACCGCTGATTGATTCATATTCAGCGTCTCGAGAGTGCCTCTTCATTCTAGATCTGGAAGGCACGCTCGTCCCCTCGCCCAAGGCGGATCAGTCGAACCTGGTTGGGATAGCCAGAGTTCGCGAGGCTCTGACAGAACTTTCTCGGGCCAAGTCCGGGAACGCAATCTACGTGACATCAGATCGCTCAAAGCATGAACTTCAAGCTATGTTCCCGCAGGGTTCAGAAGTTGGACTGATCGCGGAAAATGGTTGTTTCGTCAGGCCCTGCGGCTGCGCAGAGTGGCAGGACTTGAGCCGGAACGTCCCTGGGTGGAAGGAGATGGTTACTGCAGTTTTGGGGCATCACAGCGAGCGCATACTCGGCAGCTGGATTGAGCACCGAGATAGAAGCTTGATTCTGCATTACAGCAAGTCATCAGCGGACCTCTCTGGCTATACGGCGCTCGATCTCCAAATCGGTCACGCGCTAGGCGACGTCAACGATCGGTGTGCTTGTCTCGGAATGCGTGCAGTGCTTTTCCCAGATTCTATCAAAGTGGAACACATGCACAATAACAAAGAGACTGCCGCGGCATGGGTACTACGCCATTATCGCGGAAGCTCGCGATCTTCGAGCAGCGAAGCATCTACATCTGTGCATCATACAGCTGACCTGGTTAGCCACGCCGTGCGAAGGCTTTCGATCGCTGAGCCGCCCGTTGAGAAACTGGAGGAGTTCGTGGCAGAAGGCGAGTCTTCGCTGCCGAGCCCTGCCCCACCTACCCCGACTACATCAGCGCCCAGTCGCGTTGTGACTCCGCCAACCAGTGAGAAGAAATTGCGAGAGGCTTCGAATCGTCGACCGAACCGGCCGGCTTCCGCTTGGACCGAGCCGGAGAGGACGTCAACAGCTGCCACGCGGCTTCCCAGCGTATCCACCTCTCCTCATAGCAAGCCGAACTTTCTGTTTGTCGCTGGAGACGGACGCGACGACGAAGGCACCTTTCGCTGGGCCAACAACTTGAGCGCGCTGTACGACGATAACGATGACGATTATGGCAGTCCCGACATTGACATGGACCCGGGTTTGGAAGGCGTGCGCCACGTGGTCACCGTGTGCGTGGGACAGAGAAACACGGACGCCGCGATGACGATGGAGCAGACTGCCGGCGGCCTGGTGCATGTTCTGCAGCGCCTCGCTCACTCCGGCCGCATCTCGGTCATGTAGCCGTCGTAGCTCTTTCCTAGCGCATGTACGCCGTCCTCTGTATTGCAGCCTGCCCCCCAACACTCCGTGCCTCGCGAGTCCGCGCCGCGGCCCCTTTGTCCCAGCGGCCCTGCGTGCCCGACGCCTCGCGCGCCTCGCGGCCGCCGCGCGCGCGCACAGCGGGCAAAAAGGGGCGCGGGCGCTGCGTGGCCGCATCCGCAGCCGCATCCGCAGCCGCATCCGCAGCCGCAAGCACAAGCACACAATGCAAAAAAACACCACAGGCAGAGAGACAGAGAGACACAGAGAGAGAGAGAGAGTGTGTGTGTGTGCACGCGCCTGCGCTCGCCCGGCGCCGGCCGCCTCGACAGAGTTCCGACACGCGCTCTACGGAAGACGGATACATGGTCGGCCGGGGGTCGCGGCCGTTCAGCGAAAAGGAAAAAAAAAAGAAAAGAGGGCGCGCGTGCAACAGAGGTGTCGCGGCAGCGTGCCATACATTCTGGCCGACGTCCCTTCATCCGCCCGACCGTTCGCTGTCCGCCCGCCGGCCCATCCATCCATCCGTTTATGCAGCAGGTAGCCATATGCCGTCTACATATGAGAAGATCGAAGCAGCAGTCGTATTAAAAGTGATTTTAGTGGTGGTGATAGCAGATGTGTCTGTGTGTATGACCGTGTGAGATAGATGGCACGTATAAATTCTCCGCAGCCGACGAGCGCACACAAGTACTCCTCCGGGACATTGGCCGCATCCGATCGTGAGCGACGCATTTCGCATGTTCTTGCGCTATGCATCGGGTGGTTGTCGTGAACAAGTCGTAAAAAGAAAAAAGAGAAAAGACAAGTGAAGGTTGGAAATATCATCCGACGAACTCGCCGCGGACCAGCAGCTCCCACGGCTTGCCCGTGGCCCAGACCTGCTCCATCAGCGTGCGGGCCTTGCGTGCCTGGGCCATCCCCAGCCCCTCGACGTTGGTGATCCGGCGCAGGACCGACTGGCGCTGCGCCGGGTCGAAGGCGGCGCAGCCGGCCGTGAACATGGGAAAGATCATGCACGCTTCCGCAGTGCCGCCGTCGTGGATCTTGTGGTTCAGCAAGTCCACGATCGTGGTGATACTGTTCTGAACATCAGCCGAGGTCTCGGGCTCATTGAAGACGCGCCTGAGCAGATGAATCAAGCCCGCCTGGTGGAAGGCCTCGTTGGTGGCGACCATCTCCGCATAATCGACCAGGTTCGAATCGCGTCTGCCCGAGGGTAATGTGTCGGATTTGTAGTGAGAGCAGCCCTTGAATTGCACGTATTGTTTGGCAGTCAGCGCCAGACGGAGCCTTTCGGCCTCGGCTCTGACAGTGGGAGACGGGCGCCAGTTTTCGTCGATCATCGCTTCCGGGTATGTGGGTCCCTCGTTCTGCGCCGTCGAATTATTTATCGGTTGCTGGCCACCGCTTGCCACAACCACTCTTACCCTTTCCACGTCGCACTGCTTGGCCAAGTCCGCAACCTTGGCCAGCAGCGAAATGCACCTTGTCGTAAAGCCCAGTAGGCAGTCAATTTCGATGTCATTCTCAACGTAGGAGTCGTCCCCGAAAGCTACGTAGGCGCCACGAAGGGGCCGATCGTAGTTGTGTCCAGACAGACTTCCCATGACATCGAGGTAAGCGAACCAGCGAAGCAGAAAATAGGAGACCTTGTCCTCCCGGTCGATCGATCTGTAAGAACCACGAGCGATGATCATCTCGCGTGCCATGCTCAAATGTTTCTGCCATGGCACAGAGACCTCAAAGGCGTTGGGGCTGATGATCTCCAGCGAAGCCAACATGATCGCTGTTGCGAGATTAGCGTCGGAAACCTGCTCATCTGCATCCTGTAATGCATGACGCAATGCAGGGAAAACATCTGAAACCCAAACTGCGATACGGTTCACCGGTTCAGGCTGCTCTAGCAAGCGCGCACGATGGCTGGCTGAATAGGCGAGAAGTAGCGACAAAAGGTGGGTGTTCGACATTGCCACTGGGTTATTAAGTAGTCAGTACCAACGGCAATCAAATCACGTCGGGAGAGTAGGGTTTGATAACCTACATCGAGGCAGAATATTGCGGAACGGGTTATCTGGGCAATCATGCGGCACAAGAATCTTGGCGGTGTGGTTGAGAAAATGATGGAAGTAGAGCAAGTTCATGGGGTTGTCTGTAAGAGTTGGCGGCAGAGGTTCGAGGTTGAGTGGAATTTGGACAGGGACTGGGCTCGCGTAATAGGAGATCTCTTCGAATTGGGGGTTCCTGGGCTGGACGCCGAAGCCAAAGCCAAGCGAACCACGATGATTGGATTCCTTGCGGGGTTTGTGGCTCCCATCCAACTCTTTGACGAGACCGCTTGGGCTGAATGATACCAGGGCTGTCGAGTCGTCGTTTGCGGGCATGTCGAGGTCCCGAAGGCCCTGATCGTAGCCGTAAGTGAGATACTCAGCGCTCGGCTCTCGCGGAGAGTCCTCATCAGGGGCACTGGAGAGGAGAGACTGGACGGAGAGTTTCCGGGGCTCATCTTCTGATCTGTCGGATTTGCGTCTTGCGTCGTCGATACTGAGACGGTTTTCCTCCCTGGAAGGAACCACATCCGGTGGAGATCTAGGCGATAAGGGGCGCTGAATTGGCGGGTTTCCGTAAGGCATGGAGTTGATAGTGGGGTAGCCAAGGATCCTGGTATTGGGGTGGAAGGGATCGGCAAAGCTAGCCTCGCCATTGCCCAAGCTCGGGCTCATACGGACTCTCTTGGAGCGGTGGGTGGTTTGGATATCGTCTGCCTGGGGCGCAGTATTCTCGTTGGCGTACGTCCTGAGATGTGGGGGAATGGCAGGAACAGGATCCACGGTGCGAGGATCCGGGGCGAGCTGGGGCTGAAAATAAAAGTGCTGCTGCTGCTGCTGCTGCTGGTGCGGCTGCTGGCCTTGTTGCACCAAGATTGGTTGCGGTATAGTCAGACCCAGAGCGGCGGGTGGGAGGGATGATGGAGCAGAAGTAGGGTGCTGAAAAGTTGGAGAGTCGCCGAAACTCTTGGGCGTCGGTAGATTTCGAGGGCCGGTCAGTGGGGAAGGGAAGGCAGGGCTTGAGTAAAGTTGATTGGTAGTAGGCAGGACTCCGGACTGGGCCTGAGGGCTTTGCGAGATGGGACGGACAGGCTGCGAGCTCGGAGTCTGCGGCTGGGCAGCAGGAGAGCCTGCCTGCGAAGGCGTCGCGCTGTTGGAGGGACCGGTGTTGATATTCCATGACAGCGTTGCAGATCCAGGCGGATCAGCCTCGCCCTTCTTCTTCCCTCGTCCGTCCCAGTTCAGGCGAATGCTGTAATCGCAGGTCTCGCCTTGTCGCTCGCAGTTCTGGCACGCGGGCTTTTCCTCCCCACTACACCAGAGAATTGGCAGGACGACATCAGCAACGAATCTGAAGGTGAAATTCAGACACGTAAGGGCGGGGACTGAAGAGCATACCATTTGATCTTGCGATGCTTGCAGGGCCTAAAGTGGTTTTTTTCCGGTCGCGTCAGTAGGAAGCACATGGGTATGTCTGTGTCTCGGCAGATTATTGCACTGACCAACAACCGTGACGACTTCGCTTCTTGGGCTCGGGCGCGCCTTCTTTCTTTGGTCGGGGCATGGTTGGTGGCACGCCCGATTTTGACTCTTCACTCTTCGGCAGCCGCTGGCACAAGAAGGGATTTGTGCAACAGGATCATGAGACGAAGTGTGGCAGATTCGACACGAAGCAAAAGAGAGGATCGCGCAGACAGGCTAGAGATTGCGACGGGGTTTTTAGCGTACCCATCGTGAAGCGTGGAGCTTCGGAGCGTCTCGACCGTCTCCCTTCCTTTTCTGTCTTGGCGGGCGCCCGAAGCAATGCACCTCACATGGCGCGCTGTTGTGGCGGTGCGGCTACCGTTGAATGCCTTCCCATGAGGGTTGCCCTCACGAAACTCTGCCTGCTCCAGCCTAGCCCTCCGTGGCGGTGTCTAAACCAAACCAACCCTAACGCAACATTCGAGGCAATTGCAGCCCGTTGAACGTCTCGGGTATTCATGCCTTGCTCTGCCAGCGGAAGAGAAAATTCACGACCGACGATGAGATCACTCGGGTCGTCGCCCTCTGACGCGTTGGTCCTCTCCGATACCTTGTAAATAATAACAAGTATCTGGTACATTTTACCATCGATTGCCCGTGGCCTGGATCTAAATTTGAACGGCTGCCTCCTTCACGTCGCCAGACATGGCCCTCTCACCTACAGTGCAGAAAATTTCAAATCATCTCCATTCGCGACACCCTCTACAACGGATCGAATCTCCGTCTCGAACCACATCCGCTATAATACATGTACGTACAGCGGTCCGTCCCTTCCCCCACGACCTGGATTGCTGACCCGTATGCTTCTGTCATACTAGACTGCTGGTCTTGCGAGCTTCTCGTACTCGTTCAAGTAGTAGGTTGACAGGTCATGTGGCGCGAGGGCGCTGTCTGCTGCAGCTTACTGACCGATCCCGCAATGTGGCTTGTGTAGCCTTGTCGATCATCCAAACTTCATGTGCGTCTCTCCTTGATCTGCGCCTTTTTAATCGTCTACTAACAGTCTGAAGTAATGACTCGTACGGATGGCATCTTCAGTACTTGACCATCATTGGTCTGGCCCTGGCCGCCATCACTTACGCTTTCGCTCTTCTTGCTGATCTCACTCTATTACCAATGCTCTTCACTGCCAAAAATACACTCTCCGTCGCCAGCACGCCAGTCGAAGTCCTGATCGCATTAATGTATTGGAGTATCCATTCGGTAAGCTTACCACGTATAAAACCACTAAAATCATCCCCCCTTACCAATCCTCGGCATGTCTTTGCAGATCGACCCTGGACTTCTACTTGCTGAAGGACTGGAGCCTTTACCAATTCTTTCCGACATCTCCTTCCATGGTGCTCCCGCAATCTTCTTGATTGTCGACATGCTCTTCCTGTCTCCGCCTTGGACCATTTCAATGGTGCCTTCACTAGCTCTCGGCAGCGGTCTATCCTTTAGCTACTGGCTTTGGGTTGAGCGATGTTACGCGATGAATGGCTTGTGAGTTTGGCCCCATATTCCAATGGTCACGCTCACGTGCCCTGGCTCATCCCACTCATCTAGCTATCCTTACCCGATCTTTGAGTTGGGCCCAGCTGTCCGAGCTGGACTATTCATTGCTTCTGCGATCCTCGCCGTCATCAGCCTACTCAGTCTGAAAGCCCTTTATGCCTCCGTAAATGGCTTCGAGACCATGGAAAAGTTTCCGGAATATGATGAAAAGCAATCCAAGAAACGAAATTAGCCATGTTCATTCGGCCATGTAAATCATCTTGGATTATAGACTGGTATAGTAGAACGCGATGGGTTACAAAACCCAACCAGCTTGCAGCTGCGCGTAGAAATTTCCGTACTCCGTTCTTACTGACGCCTTCCATGTTCATCACGCGCAACTCTTACTCCTTTTGCGTTTGCGACCGTCACAGTCTTGACTGCGTTGCCTTAGGCATGAACCCCTTCTCCCGTCAGTTCCACGTGATCTCGCTCAGGTGCCACAAATATTCTTTCTTTTTGCTTGAGAAGTCGGTTTAAAGTGGGCGGAAATTATCCGTATCAATGTGGGGTGGGCGTGGAAGTCGCGCTGCGGCATTTGTTTTGTTGATATTCTCGCAAACCACTGTGTGATGCGTGAAAGATATACCCGCGTGCGAGCCCTGCTCCACCGGTGGAATCGATACCCTTTCCCCAGCAAGCTCGCGCGAACTACCAAGGCCTGTTCCACTTTCCCCATTTAACACTCACACTCACATCTCTCTGATCAATCAGATTTCCACAGAGAGTATGGCCGAACGCATTCTATACGATGCTGCGATGCGTGTAGCGGACAAGAACTTGTCCGAAACCTCCATCAACACTGTCGCCACTAATGTGACGGACGCCTCTACTCTCGTCGAACCGAGCACTCCGCCCAACGAACGCGTCAGAGATTTCGTTCAGATCAAACAGCCAGCCTTCAGAGCTGCTCTCAAATCATGTGGAACTAGTAGCACCGCCCAGACCTGCGTTATTCCCCTGCACACTGCTCTGCTCCGCCACAACGCACGTCGCGACGCAAAATGGCAGGACACTACTCTGATCAAGATGCGCCGCATCGTTGACAAATACTACGTAGACCAAGACCAGCGTGATAGGGTCGTGGCAGAAGTCCTGGTGCTTGTCCAGGAAGCCAACGAGCGATACAAACAACATGAGTTCAAAGAAGCTGAGAAATTCGTTGCATTTGTGAACAATATGCAGGGAAGGGTGGCCGCCATCGATGCCGAATCCGAGCCGGGAACCGGTGTCGAGACCACCAAGGAGCTAATCGAACAGTATGCCGATAGCAGTCGCCAGAGCCTGGTCGCCCTCGACCTCGAGACCTGGCACACCGCCTGCAAGATCATGGCCGATGCCGAGCACAAAGCCAAAGTCTGGAAAGAGCAGCACCCCGACGAAACAGCTAGCAATCTGCAACTGCAAGACGAGGGCGAGTGCTTGATCTGGTCCGGCCATTCGAACGAGGAGTCCGACAAGGAGATACCCCTTCCACAATCCGGTTTGCAATCAGCAACGGGGCTGACGAGAATTCGTACCGAATTCACTGAAACCGCTGACGAGTCATCACCCAGCAGTCAGCAGCTCTCTCCCTACGACAGCCTGCCAAGCCTCCTCCACCACTCTTCCCTCAGTGAAGACCTCAGCCGAGTAAGCGGGCAAGTCCCGCCGAAGGACGGCGACAATCCTTTCGACATCTCCACGCAAGGCCTATGAGCGCTCTGCTAGAGTCCGTGGCCGGGATGTCGATTTTTTCGGCATTGAGTCTAATCACGAATTGACGAACGAACTATCAGGTCTGAGGGTCTGTTATGAGAATCACGGCAGGTAGGGAGTCTTCGAGGTTCAGAGAATACTCGCGGTATTAACAGGATCTCAAAAGAATTGACGAATGGAAGAATCACTTTCTCGTCCTGGAACGAGAACTCAATTGAACCAACATAAGTAGATTGGGTATTTAATTTCTTAAAACTCCAAGCAGAGAATCCAAGGTAGCTGAGCAATGATCGCAAGTCTTCCTGAAGCCAAAGCTCCAAGGTGCAAAGTGCCATTGGCCGTCGTTACATCTGTGCCACATTGACGCCGCTTTCCTCGCTTGCCCATTGACCCTGCAGTGCCTGCATGCAGCCCGCGCCCTACAATAGGTCTGTCGCCCCCTTGCAGCCTCCCAGTACGGATGCCGCTGGCTCGATGCATGTCTTGTGTCATTGGGCGCACGCGGGTCAGCTTTCCAGAAACAACAAATGCCACTCGTACGGCAGGTTGGGCAGCAGTTTCACACATGGCTTTCAACAAAGGGCGAATGCAAGAGGCAGTCAGGTCGCTTCATCAAACGAGCGTATTGGTTTCTTGGGGTGTCTCAAAAATCGGTCTCTTCACGTGTCCTCCTCCCTACATTTCGATGAACGGCCGCTTGGATTTCTTGTGATCTAATCCGTAACATCCTTTCCGCATCTCAGTCATAGAATTGGCCGCGGCCTTTGGCTGGTTCAGCATCAAGCAGCCTGCAGCCGAGCTCGGCCAGAGCGGGATCGAACGTGTGCTTCAAGAACACAGCCATCATGTCAAGTCCTGGTTCACACAGTGATTCAGTGACTGTCCAGGGTCGTGGCCTCAACGTTCAAAATGTGCTCGACAGAGTACTGCTTACCTGCACAGGCTCCTCCGCTGGTCCACAGGTTCCCGTCGATGCACCACCGCTCATCTTTCCAGTCGAGCTCCGGATGTATCTGCCTGGCTGCCGCAAGCGCCTCGCGATTGGTCGTGAGCTTGCTGCCCTTGGCCAGCCCGCCCGAGTCGGCCAGCCAGATCCCGCCCACGCAAGTGGTCATGATGGTAGGCTTGTGCGCCGCAGACAAATAGTCTTTGAAGAGCTGCGTGGCAGCTGCTGGCCGATAATCCAACTGCGGCCCTCCGATCAGGATCAGATCTGCGTCCCTCGGGCAGCTTTGGTAGCTGTGGGTCGACATGATCTGCATGCCTGGAGTGGTGAGAATGAGCTGATTTGCGTGTTCTGCCACCCAATAGAACTAGATCGGAGTCATGCTTTCGATCAGCTATCTCCGAACGATCTCAACTATCAACGCCCCCGAAAACTCACCTCCATGGGCTTCGTGTGCTTGAGCAACTCTGACTTGTCTTCTATTAATTGAAGGTGCGAGATGTACCATTCGCTGCATGTGCCGAGTAGATCGACGCATGCGAAGTCCAGCATTTGGACCGAGTCAATCAGGACCGCAATCTTCATGGCTGTTGCAGATCGCTCTCTGATGTGCTAGAGGGCTTTCTTTGCTGAGTATTCGGATTGAATCGCTACCAATAAGACTCCTTCTACTTATGATTCGTAGATTGAACGCAGGGGACTATCGAATCCAGATGTGTTGATGATGGTCAAGTCCAAGCACGAAACACCTGGATTGTCTTCGACCTTTTATAGACTTCTTCGTCACGAACGCCATGGCCACATCTTTTGTTCAACTGCTATGTTATCGCGTGTCAAGCCCTCTCCGCGTCGGAAAGACGCTCGCGCGCCAGGCATCCCTTTTTCCTCGAATCGCATTGGTCTCGATTCAGCCACTCTTCGTCGGTCCTTCGATGGCACCAGCCTCTGGCACCTGCAAGTGCCGGTCCGGCGGTATGCTGACCACCGACGTGCAAAAGAAGTGTCAGCTCCTCGTGTGAGGCGAGCGCTTTCTGCGAGCAGCTTACTCGAGCACCTTTTCATTTGCTTCAGGTCGCTGGGTGTCGGCCTGTTTCGGCCTAGCCCGTCTACGCTCTTTTTGCGTGGATCTCTCATGATTAGTTTTAACAATGCTGCTAACTCGTTGCCTAAGGACGCGTCGGTACAGAACTCTTACTATTTCACAGCTATCTTGTCGTTACTCCTTCGTCGCTACTATCTTATCGCCTCGCTTGTGATACCACTACACTACTATAGTTATAATCATTAGAGAAACGTAGAGGCACTGGGTCAAGATAGCTCGAGATTCGACGCTTCGTCCAGGCAGCATCCTGCAAAAAATTGAGCAAATTATGCGAGCTCCTTTTCGAGAACGTTTCACGAGTTAGAGACTTGCGTTGGTGCATGCAGAGGACCGTCTTCCGCTTATCGTGCGTCATGCGTCAGATGCATGGCCGCGAGAGTTCCCATCGATGTGGGCATTGGTTGATTAAATTCCATTCACTCAAGCGTCTTTCTGTGTGGGACCAAGACTGACTGGAAAGAATTGGGGATTCAATGAAAATTTCCATCTATCTCAGCCTTACAACCATTTGTGATAGAATCCGCAGCGCCGTCAACCCCCCTCGCCATCAGCCTGATGCTTTTCTTGCCAAATGCTTAGATAAAATGCCGTCAAATCATACATGTTTAAATTAGGGGAGATGAGATTCTCGAGCACTGTCCTAGTACTCAAAAATTGATTCCGGACGCCGAAACAGTGCGAGAATCATCGAAAGTGTATTTTCCAGCCTTTTTATGCGATTGCCATGTTGCCAGCCAGCCCCAAAAATAATGCTTTGACAGCCAATTCCAAACTCCAGAGCCCAACTTTCTTGATACGTCTGATCCTGGCCTTGTCATCAACGATATCTCGCTCGAAAGCGTCATACGTCTCTCTCGACATGTCGTCCATGAGTCCTGAATCGTAGATCGTCCATGATCCGTCAAATTCTTGGACCTTCTTCACCACGCGGCAATTCACGGGAATGAAGGTATTTTTTGAATTTATGTAAGCCACGATTGGTCTGATCAGAGCGTTATTGACGTAACTTAGATCTCTCGTAAACAGTGGCACCGCGGCATAGACATCCCGCAAGTTGATCCGAAGGTCCATGACAATGAATCGATTGTCTTCCTCATTCATATACAGAGCTTCAGACTCCGGCTTCGGGGATGAGTCGGTGGGTGTATCAGGAGCTGTTTGAAGAAATTTAGAATTGACTTGAGCTTCGACTCGATCGTATAGGCCAGACACTACTTTGACCAACCCTTCGTCGTCATCAGCCGGCAAAAGTATGTCTGCAACAATGTCAACGTTTCCGGATCTGATCCAAGAGAATGGTCCCTCTATACCGCGATTCAGATGATCGATATTGAGGCCATCTACCCGAACACGGCTGTGCTTCTTCCAGATGTTGCCTTCAGAATCAACGCCATTAGCTTGAAAATTAGCTCCCGTCTGGTTGTGCGTTTGCCTGGGGTGTATGAAGAATGGAGAATCGTCAAATGAACCGGACATATGGTTTGCGGATAATAAGTCGTAGAAAAGCCATTGCTTGCGGAGCTGCGGAAGGTCGGCAGAGAATATTGAGACCGAGAACGGTCGGAACCCATTTGGCTGATATACAGAGACCAGGAGATCCTCCATCTTGAAGGATTCGAGTTCAAAATCGCCCATACTATGCTCGTACTTGTAGCTTCGTGGATCGATATTCTCGCCGGGCCATCGGACTGAGGTTCTGTCCAAGACGCCCCGTACGCCCTTGATTTCAACGTCCCGGAGCAGGCCTTTACCGTTGAACCACCGTGCGAAAGACAATGTGACGTTGACGGTTTCTATGGAAAGGTCGAACTGAGAGTAATTCGTGTCTTCTTCAGACTCTGGCTCGCTGCTTCTTCCAACATTCGCCGCCGCGGCTGCGGCAGTCTCTGGTGACCCCTTCTGAAAGTCTGTCTTCTGTTGTCCTGGCCGCCGGGAAACGAACACGTTCTTGAATGAGATTACCCCGTCTTTCCACCTAGGCACAATCGCGGATTCGAAGACGACTTTGATACCAGAGGATTGCGTGAGGTAGTTGCCAACCCACCCAGCAAGGGTCTCCTGAGCGAAAACGGTGTTGACAGTAAAGATTAGCAGTGAAAAGAATGTCGTCGTACCGACAAGAATCCAGATTACATGGCCGACGAGAATCCAAGAGAAAAATGCACTGATGTCATCCAAGTTGAATGGTCGAGCACTGCGTATACTGAACCATTTAAATCTAACTCTGAGGCGTGACCAGAACCCCGTGGCAGCAGCCAACAGCTCTTCCTTAGTAGGTCGATGAAAGCGATGTGATAAGTCGGGCAATCGATCGAGAAGTAGAGATTTGTTGAGGGAGTGGTGGTTTGAGGATTCTGGTGCCGGAGGCCGGTTTTGAGTGGACTGGACCTCTTTTATTTGACTCTCAGACGCTTTCAAGCCGCTTTCGCCTTTTTTCAATAAGCCCTCATGCGAATCATTGCTAGATCGTCTTATGTGGCATCTCGACAGAACATCTCGTCGTAAGAACGTGTTGTCGCCAGCTCGTGGATTTGTGGCTGCCTGATGAGTTCCTAAACGCCGAGACAGAGAGGGTTGAGAGGAAATGAGTCGAGAGGTTCCGAGCCCAGTAATGGCTTGGTTATAGATCAGAGTAGATCTTGATCCATTGTTCGATATTTGACGCAGATAAGGCGCAACGTGCGATGGGTACTGCCTCCGAACCAGATGGTTGCGAATGATGTTGGACCCCAGAGCATGCGTTGCCGTTGCCATCGTGTAATTGATATACTAGATTCAAGGTAGGCGCAATGAACCCATGTTGAACAAATCAAGCTACAGATACTGTTCTGAGCCAGATACCTGAAAGAAATCGGTGCATTGGCCAATCGTTCACAGGAGTTGGCCGATGTAAAGCCAAGGTTAAACAGCTTCCGGTAGATTACATCAATCTTGTTGGTTGCGAAAAGTAGTAGAAACTCAGCCTATTTCGGCCTAGCGTCTTTATATATTTTTTATATAAGTTTCTTATACTAATACTATACGTTAATACTATTATATAATTAGTACTATTTATAATTAATACTTATCGACGAAAAACGCGTTAATATAGCTAATCTTAGTATTTTAGAACCTCTTTACCTCCGACTCTACCTTCCTACCGTCCCTAGCGCTATAGACGCTACCGCTGATATCTAAACGTATAGAGGACGCGCCTAATGGCCGTTTAAAGTATAAAGAGGCTTAGAAATTAAAATTTAAGGCCGTAATACTTAATAATTAGAGAGTAGGACCGGCTGCTACGTCTATAGGGATTAGTAAGTAAAATACGTATAAGATATACTATACTATCCGTTAATTTAGTACTTACTATTACCTCTAGTTAGTAAAGCTCAGTCGGCTACTAAATATTATACTAGGTATTCTATAAGCTCTACTCCTTTAGCTACGTAATAAGCCGTTAATAATACTTTAAGAGATAGTCTACTTCCTAATAGAGGAATATAACGTTAAGGTTTATAAAAGTACCGTTTTATACGCTTTTAAAGCCGTAAAATAGAGTAACCGTTATATTACGCGAGTGTTAGACCTTTAGAACGAAGAGCTTATTTAATATTAATATTTCTTTATATAATTTTATACGGCGGAGTAGCTAGTCTTTATAGACGAATTATACTTTAATCGATTATTAGGTTAGCGGTATATAGTATACGGGCTAATTAGTATATAGGCTCGGTATTAAGGAGATAGAATAACGGGTAGCTACGTTAGTTTACTTCCTACGTATACTATTAATAGCTATATTACCTACGAAATTTATAATAATTAGTATACGCAGGATTCCTTTATTAAATAGCTTATAAACGAGGTATTACCTCTAATAACGCCGTATCCGTAGTATCGAAGTATTTTAGTACTAGATAACGTATTAATCTATCTTATAGTGAGGTTATATAAGGTTACGGCGGCTAGAGAGGTTAACGTAATATTTCTTTTACTATACTCGCCTTAATATAACCTAATTAAACTTATATTTAGCCTTTTAAAGAGGTAGATAAGATAGTTCTATTAGTAACTCTAGCCTACGTTTCGGCTAGACTTCTATACCTTTATACGGTTTACGATTAGGTAGAGTTAGTATAATTAGTACGGTAGATAGTACTTTAAGTATATACTAAATAGCGGATATATATTTAAAGTCGATAAGATAGAACTAGAGGTAGAAATATATACTACTAAGAATAGGTAGCTATTAGGGCGAGAATTAGCGTCTTTAAAGGTGTAGAGGTTTCTATTAGAAGCCGCCTTATATCTATAGTAAATTAATAGTAGTATCCTTATATACCTACTAAGTAGGTAAACTATTAGTATACCGTTAACGTTCTGTCGGCGGCGGCGGCGGCGGTGACGGCGTCAGTAGCGAGTCTAATTAAAGTTAATAAACGTACTTAAAGGCTTATAGCTTCTATATAATTAACCGAATAAGTCCGTCTAGTATACTAGCGCTAATACCGTTATAGTATCTTCTAGAATCCTTATTTACTATCTCTTTTAGATTAGCTATTAACCAGGCCCTAGATTCTATAAAATCCTATAGTCTTTCTATAGCAGGCCGCCTTATAGGAGTACTATACTCTATCTACTAGGAAAAGAAGTTTAAAATTATTATTTCGTCCTCATCTAGTGGTATAATAGGACTTGATAACCCCGTAGGAGCTTCTAGGACTGAGAATATCAGCCGTAGCTACTAGAGAGGCTATTAGAGAGGCTACTAGAGAGGCTACTAGAGAGGCTATTAGAGAGGCTACTAGAGAGGCTACTAGAGAGGCTATTAAAGAGGCTACTAGAGAGGCTGCTAGAGAGGCTACTAGAGAGGCTATTAGAGAGGCTATTAGAGAAGCTACTAGAGAGGCTATTAGAGAGGCTACTAGTAAATAAATTTAGTATTATTTATACTTTAGAGTTCCTTAAAAAAACCGTACTATAAGCGTTAGAGTTCGAAGTTAATAAGTTACTATATACTTCTTAAAGAACTATAAAGAAAATTTTATAATTCCTCTTAACGGAGGGCTTCCTCTTCTCTCTTTAATTTTATATTTAGATACTTAACTCGGCGAGTAATAGACCCTTTTAACTTAAGAGTAGAGGTTAGAGATAGAGGAGGTAGATCTATTATTATAGTTTAATTCTATATTACTATTACCTAGGCCTTAAAGTAAGCTAGGATAATACTATAGTAGTCTAAGCCCTCTATCTAGTAATAATAATTATTATTATAATAAAATAGGTCGTGGCACAGCTATCAATTAAAAAGCTATTATTAAAAAGAGGTATTCTAATCTTCTATAACGTTAAAGATAATAGTATTACTATTAATGAGGTTTATAGTTCTTATTCGTTAAGGATAAGCTAACCGCGAAGTTAGTAACGTCTATAATAACTAAGATATCAGTATATCGAATATTAACGTTACCCGAGGAGAAGGAGGGTTAGAAGTATAGATAGTAGAACGTTAACGCTAAGATTTAGGTTTAGGTTTAGAATGTTAACGCTAAGGTTCAGGTTTAGGTTTAGAACGTTTAACTAGTACTGGCGTCAGCGTAACGGGTAGTTAAGAATAAGGATAATATAGAAGGATAGTAACGGTAAGTTTAATATTATAGCCGCCGGCTATAATAAACTTAAAGATTATAGCCTTCTTAACGTATTTCTAATAGTAATAAAGAAAATATTTAACGGATACGTCTTTAACCTTTATCTTTATACTAATAGGACGAATCCCTACGGTAATCTTATTTAGTAGAACCTCCGATAAAGTATCTAGATTATACTTCTCTAAAACCTTTAATATCCCGCTTAACTAATATCTTAAGATCTTATTAAAGTCGTCTTCGTTTAGGAGGCAGCGTCTAGAGAAGTTATAATATACTAGAACCGCCTAAGAGGGTAAGGACCCTTCTAGAAAGGCCTTATACTTAATCTACGTAAAGTAACTAAAATTTTTTACTAGCTTTTTAATCTCTAGTAGGGTGGGGGCCGGAGGGGCTTCTTCTAGTATATTCTAAACTAGGGAGAGGATTTAAACGTACTATTAACTTAATTAGGTTATTAGTTAATTTATTAATTAACTAGGGCCCTTAGATTATAATAAGGAGGGTACTAAAGGCGTTCTAGAGGCCTTAGTAGCCTTCTCTAAGGGTATTCGGCGTCTTAGAGGTATTAAAGAGGTAATAAGATAGTATTAAAGGCGGAGCGTCGGTAGTAAGGTATTAACTATAAAAAAAAGATACTTAGGTTAATTTAAAATACTAAGATTAGCTATATTAATGACTTTTTCATCGACGAGTATTAATTATAAATAATACTAATTATATAATAGTACTGACGCATAATATTAGTATAAGAAACTTATATAAAATATATATAAAGACGCTAGGCCGAAATAGGCTGAGTTTCTACTACTTTTCGCAACCAACAATTATTTAGCTTCCTGAATTCTGAGGAGAAGTTTGACTTCTGTGCAAACACACGTGCCAAGATTTCATCCACCAGACAAAAATTATTGTGGCAGCTACCGCAAAGGAATCTTGTGTACGCCCAGTGGTATAATCTTCCACGCAGGCAAACAAACGAGCAAAATCTACCGTCAATATGCCAGCGCCCACAGCATTGATACGCGCGCCGGAACTACTTGCGGAAGAGACAGCGCAAGATCAAATTTCACAGTCAGCACTGCCTGCAATTCCACAAGACCAGGACGAAGACGTCGTTTTTCAAGATTCGAATATCCCTCACAATGAAGAATTTGAGAAGATAGACGAAATGAATGTCGACTCTGAGGGCAAGCCATCTTTTGGCCCAGAGAAGAATCATAAGCGTCTGCCACGAATAGAAACAAGATCTATACCGGTCCCACCCCACCGAATGACCCCACTCAAAGTCGCATGGCCGAAAATATATCCCCCACTGGTAGAACACCTTAAACTGCAAACTCGGATGAATGTGAAGAAGAGAGCCATCGAGCTAAGGACCTCCAAATATACCGAAGAAGGAGGCTCATCACTACAGAAAGGCGACGACTTCGTGCGAGCATTCATTTTGGGCTTCAATGTGGAGGATGCAATTGCTCTTCTGAGGTGAATCCAAGCCATGTTTTCTGCTTGGGAGGCTATGCACGGACCCGAAAACTAATAACGCCACTCTAGACTTGATGACTTGTATCTCCAGAGCTTTGAAGTCAAAGATGTAAAGAGCCTCCAAGGAGAGCACTTGAGTCGGGCAATCGGCAGAATGTGAGTAATCACTGCGCGGCAAACGATAGCTAAGCCAAATTGATGACATGTGTCGAAAATCGCAGAGCCGGCAAAGACGGCAAGACTCGATTTGCCATCGAGAATGCCTCCAAGACCAGGATTGTGCTTGCCGACTCAAAAATTCACATTCTAGGAGTAAGTCAATGCGGGCTGACTGATTGGGAGAGCACCGTCTCTGATCGCTGTTTCAAAACGTGTAGGCCTTCAAAAACATTCACATTGCTCAAGAAGCGGTTGTGAGCCTGGTAAGCTCTTTCAACCAATCGCGAGGGATAACCGCTCAGCGCTGACTTACGACTCTGTCACAGATTCTCGGTTCACCGCCCAGCAAGGTCTACGGGAATTTGCGGACGGTGGCGGCTCGCATGAAGGAGAGATTCTGATATGCCTGTGAATATTACAACCACAAGATATGCTGCGCTTTTCCTTCTGGTATTGCATGGAGCGCGGCGTTCGCAAGGATCATGGAACGGATTTTCGGGCGAATCATTATGACCAATAGACGATGCATGACCTCACCAAAGAGAAAAGTCGAAGGGCAAATCTACCGGCGCCTTGCAATGCGTTCTAGATTACCGATCACTACAATATAAATCTGCGTTCACAGTGGAACTGCGTGTCACAGCACGGCCTCACAGTTTTGGAACTTGCTTTTCAGTCTTTCTTCAAGGGGTTCAATCGCTCTTCAATGCCATCCTCGGAGATGATCATCATCTGCAGGCCGTCTCCCACCTCGATGTGTCGTTCCGTAGCGCCAGAGAAAGCATCCTGCACCAGGTCGAGCGCCTCGCTCCTGGGCAGTGGAGCGGGCTCGACCTCCTTGAGGTCGTGCCCTGTCCCGCTGCCGGGGATATACTGGTTCTTCTTGTTGACCTGGTTGTCGAGAAAGGGCATGATCAAGCTGCTGGCGGCGCCCGCTGCCCGGCACTGTTCCCGCTCGTAGCTGCCCACGGGATCGTAGCTGTAGAGGGCGCCCTTGCCGTCGACGTCAAGGCCGCCGAGAATGCACTGAACGTAGTAAGGGAAGAAGCGTTTGCCGTACAGGATGTGCGAGAGGCGCTGGGCGCAGGCTTCGAGGGTCATGGGCTTGCCGTGCTGGTATCGATACAGCTTGACGGCTGTGTCGAGCCGTTCGCGTAGCGCGAGACCGTCGGCCGCGAAGCCTACGACGGATAGCACGATTCTGGCATCGCTGTCGTCTTCCGAGTTCGATGAACCGATTTTGAATAGCTTTGGTTCGTAGCGCGTGTTGATGTTGTAGCCCGACGTTGATCGGGTGTCGCCTGCAAGGATGCAGTAGTCCGCGCCGCAGATGCCAAGGGTCGAGCCGCCATTATCCGTATATCTTGGAAGAAGTATCAGCAAGTTGGCAATGCATTCAAACGGAACAGACACGGCGCGCTCACGGGTAGAAACGATGCTGTCGCGGCTCTGACGCTGCTTGTTGGCCAAAATGTGAGGAGATGAAGCTTGGGTCGGCCGCAGCCATGTGTGGAGAGAACATCGAAGCCATCCTAGTCGGTAAGTATATGTGTATGTGTGTGTGGGCTTCGCAATCGTAGATTCAGTCGTGCGAGACAAAGACTTGGATAGAGCTGTCACAGAATGGATGAACGACGCCGCGCTGCTAGATGGTTTCCGTAGGCTCCATTAGGTGATGCGTACGGGCAGCCTGTCAAGGCCGATCACGACATACCATATCTGGATATACATTGAGGTAGCACATTTTGGCGGCTTTTAACGAGCAAACCCAGTCATTTCGATTTATTAATACAGGAATCATTTATTATACCTGGAATTTACGTCAATGTGGATCAGAATTTACTGGTCGGAGCTCTGGTGTTATGGACTGGAATACTTGGACGTCAATGGATTTTATAGAAGTTCAAACATATATGGGAGTATTGAAGGCACAAAAAGCTCATAGCTTTTAATTCAACAAGATCTCAACAAGCGTAACCAGTACTTGCAAATACTGGCAGGAGCTTTTATAACAGAATCCCTGGTGATATTGTGGAGATTTTGCAACAACAACAAAAAAGCGGCATGAGACTGGCGAGAACCGCAGGGTATCGTCAATGGATTTCTGAGTCAATTTCAGATTGACTGTAAAACGGCAGTTTGCTAGTTTGTTTACTTGCTCGGCAGGAAAACCTCGACGAAACTAGGAAACATTACGAAAATCGTTTCAGTCGCGTATGAAGATGTTGGGACTTGACACATATAGTAATAGTGATGATGATGGCAATATCCAAATGTCGGTCGATCGCAAGGACCACTCGACTGGGAAGTCAAAGATCCAAAACGCCAGCGCCGAAAGCGACAAGGATGCTACGAACTTGGTAGAAGAGGAGTCGCTTGGACCACTCTCTGGACCGTCGATGCAAGAGGCGCAACTGATCGATGGCGATGATGTTTTGACAACTGAGACGAGGTCCTACCGATCCATCGTCCATACATTGACACTCCCTCCAGTGCCGAATGTATCTATACCACCTTCACCCCCAGGGGAGCCCGACGACGGTACAACCGCCAAATTCGAGAAGTTTCTGGAGCTGAGGAAAAAGGGAGTCCGCTATAATCAGAGATTACAGTCATCACTGGCTTTGCGCAACCCGGCGTACTACTTCGACCTGCTGAATTATGCTGGGATATCGCGCGAGTACGACCAATATGCCACAACCTTGCCTCCGGAATTGGCAGCAATACCCCCTCATGGACTCCAAGACAAAGACACGATCGAGAGCCTCAGTAGTATCCAACAAAAGTTCAGAGTCGACAACGAAAACGATCGCAAGCGGGCCGGTAAACCTGTTACCTTTGTCCGACAGGCAGCACCAGGACAGTAGGAAAGGAAAGCGCACCCCGTTGACGGATCCCCTCGAAATTTCCTTTTCTGGCAAGGCGGCACGCCACCTGTGCTCAGCAGTCCCAATAGTTACGTGCCAATGACGGAATCAAAACAACGCGTCTGGTCTATCTACGTTGACAACTTTATTTTCGCTGTCACAAAGGTGGAGTTGTCGCGTTCTGTTGAACCATTGCTCTTTGTACCCAGAATTCCGAACGAATCTTCGCCGCTATTACTACACATGGAAAATAAGACTTCGAAGAAGCTGGTATGGCCGCCCAGTTCCCCGCCATTGGCGCCGTCGTCACCTTCGCTGCCGCCCCACGTGCCGAGCGATCCTGTCCTCACGAGCGACCGAGAAAATGATGCTTCTGGCAGTTCCAGTGATGGGCCATATTTCTCGAGTGACGACATCAAAGATGCCTCGAAAACCGCGTACGTCTCGCCGAGGAGAAAGCTGCAGTATAAGCGCTCATGGTGGGAAGTCGAGCAGCCGGATGCTGCGGTGTCGTACAAAGCTATGAGAGCGGCGACGAAAAGACCTAAAGACAGCGGTGTTTTTGTATCAAGTGAAAGTGGAAGCGACAGCAGTTCAGATGGCTTCGGGGTGCAATTCCTACCTAAAGTCAACACACGTCGGAACGAGAAGAAGATGGCTCCTTTCAACGCGACTCCCATGAAGACGGCACAAGTGGACAAGCCAAGCGTGCAAGGCGTCATCATGCGTCAGGCTGAAAGCAACAATCCTATCATAGATCTTGAGTAAGTTGGGGCTTCCAATGTAGAGCCACGTGCGGAGTTTTTTTTAACAAAGAATGTAGATCCTTTGGTCTTGTGACGATTAACGATAATGACCTCAAACCACTTCATCAGATTATACGCGAACCTAAATTTGATCGTGCTCTCGACGTAGATCACGCTTATGAACCGCTTACGCCATCGCTCACCCTCCTTCTGGCTACGAACGCGTTGAGCAGTCTTCCTGGAGAGATTTCCCGCCTAAAGAACCTTGAAGTTTTGTCGGTTCGAAACAACCGACTTGAGTATCTGCCGCCATCAATCGGACGTCTCACGCGCCTTCGTGAATTGAATGTTGCAAACAACAGCCTAAGCTGGCTTCCATGGGAACTTCTGAAATTGTTGGGGTCGAGGGGCAATCTCAAGGTCTTTCATTCGGACTTCAACCCGTATTTCCAAGCTATACCGATCAGCAATCAAGGCAGGTCATGGAAACTTGCAGCTGACGAATCTGAATGCGGTAGTGTGATCCGGTCCTTGCAGTCATCTTTGGCCGAAGCCCAGGATTGTGGCGATGCAGCTTCGGTGCAGCTTTTCCGACTCCTGATCCGCCTGCAAGAGTGCCTTGCGGAACGGATGAAGCAGGCAAACGAGGATGCAGAAGCTGCGACAAAAACACAGCAGCCTGGAATGATAGCCTGGAAACGAGAGCCTGTGTACTTGGGAAGGTCTTCACCTAGCTTTATGGACGTGGCAGGCAAGCCACTCTCAGGGTTCCCGTCGCCACCTTCACAATCACGCCGGACCCAGGCTATCCTACCAATCGTTGATGAGCTTTCGATCAAGACAAATGGTGGCTGGAAGGGCATTGCTTCACCGACCGGGAAGAATTACGTGCACAGCCTTTTCTCATATGCGCTACTCTCGTGCGTGGAAGCCAAAGTGGCGGATCATATGGATGCCCTCTTACCCGAGGATAGCCCGGAAGTAGTAAAGGAGAAGCTGGCAGAGGCAAAGGCAATCCAGGATGGAGGTGGACAACAGTGTTCGGTCTGCGACCGAACATTCGTGACGGCAAGGAGTGAGTGGATTGAATTTTGGCACCACGATCCTCACAGCAGCAAAGTTTATGAGAGCGCGATCGCTCTCCCGTTCCTACGCAGGACGTGCAGTTGGGGTTGCGCGATGGACGCCTGCGTAGAAGACCAATAGAAAGCCTTTCTTCTGTTTGACTTTCGCTCGTTTCAGAGCTGTCTAAGAATTGGGTGGTAGCTATGGTGCTCAAGAAGGTAGGTCATGGATTCGAGATATCCTTCCCGGCAGCCTTGTTGCCGCCATCCTAGTTGATGCTTCCGCCGCCTTGGAGTTCGTGGTAGGCAGTGTGAGACATTTCAGTGGCAATCAACCGTGGCGCATTACGAATGATATGGATTTTGGACTTGAAGGCATCCAACTGGCGAGCGACATTGTGCGCTTCCAAGCTTTCCCAGCCGATAACCATTGTATAAACCTGAGACTTAACATCGCCAGAATACACAATGTCCTTTTCGAGTGACCAGCCGCTGACGCAGCCAAGGTAACCCTTTGCGTGCTGCGCCATTGCCGACATGATGCTGTCGCTGCCTGTGTGGAAACTTTCGCTGATCTTCGACTTTTCCGCATCGCTGTAATCTGGCGGGAAATAAGCTAGCAAGAGCTCGGTGACTGGGGCGACGGTGGTGCCAGCGACCTTGTCCCTTTTCAGAGTACCCAGGTCAGAGTGGTAGTAAAGAGGGGCCCCAGCAGCGAGATCACCAATCCTCATCTGGAAGGGTGGGTACTCTGGACTCTCGATAAAATTGATATGATCCTGAAGCTTGTCCCAGACGATGAGCATGCTAAGCTTCGTGGGATTTTCAACCTGGGGGCCCCAGTATATGCGTTCTAGGCCAGGCACGGCTGAAAGCGTGCGGAGCGCCTCAGCGGCAATCTGCGCGGATGGAGCGGAAGAATCTGGCGTGAGGTCCGTGCCGGGTTTCGTAGGCACGAAGAGAACCTCGGTGATGGTCATGGTGTAATTAGTCAACTGCTGTTGTCAGAGAGAGAAGGAGAATGAGAGATATAGAGAGAGCTTGCAGATTACAGAAGGCAAGGCAAGAGATTCGTGGGATATCTAGCAGCGTTGATGCAATACTATTACAAGTTCTGTTTACTGGAGTCTTGACGGACGAGTACGAACGATGTCCCTCTATTCCAGTAATAATGGACGAATATTGCTGACTGCTTGCAGCGCGGCCTGTAGCGCTCATGCGACGTCGTCATAAAGGAAGCTATCTACAATCACACATAACAGTCCGACATTGGTCCCTGCATTTGCGGGCTCACCGGATTCTACATTCGTTGAAAGGGTTGTATATACGTGTGCGTGTATGTCGGAACTTAGCAGCCCTCAAGGCCACCGAACCGACAGATAAGGCACGAAGACAAGTATTGCAGTTTCAAAAACCTTCGATGCATGGTGTCTAGGAACACGCGGTTTGCTGGCGACGGGAACCCAGTTCCGCTGCCGGCGGATTCGGGCGTTTACGGGCATTATACTGTGACCGACCTGCGTCCTTAGATGATGGCAGTGTAGACGCATTCAGCCAGACGATTTGGGAGGCCTGTGATCGCCGTCCAATGATTCAAGGTTGGTGTACCAGAAGCCTTAGCTTCAAGCTGATTATGTCACCCCGTGCCACTGAAGCTGGCAGCCATTTGCCCCGTGACGTCACCCCATGATGACCTTCGTCCTGAAGGCCGACGCCGTCTTCAGGCTTTATCAGGGAGCTGACCAAGGCTGTGGTCCACCATTAAACCTTCCGCCAGCCGCGGACCCCTCTTCCACAAAATTTCTCTCGTCTTTTCATGCATACCGCTACGAGTAGGACAGTCAGACCTACATCACGAAACCTCTTTGACTACAACCAACTGCATTGACTATGCCCTCCGGCTCCCCACCACCTCAATCACAACCGCCTCCACAGCGACGTCAGAAACCTAGCGATGACGAAGACTCTCCACCGCCCAGATACAGTCGGAGACAAGACTCAGAAGATCGTCCCAAGCCTCCATCGGCCATGAAAGACAGATCGCAATCCAGGCAGCGCCCGCGTGCCTCTTCCAAACCTCGCTTTGAGGATTCGCCCCCAGGATCCGACAGCGACGACGATGCAGCCTCAGACGGCACCATCAATGGCCGATACGTGCGTCATCGAGATGGCCGGATAGATTTCATTCCGGATAGTAAAGATTCAGGTCGCTCTCAAAAACCTACTCGCGACCTTGAAAGAAAAACGGGTGAGAACAACCGCAAGTTTAGAGACAAGCGGGACGGTTATGAATCCGAGGAAGGTGAGACGCTACGAGACCAAAGATCCCGACGACCCCCTCCCCGAAGCAGTGGCAGAAGGGATGGCAGTATCAGTGATGACGGAGCCGGTGCTCCTTTTGGAATCAAACATCCCGCTGGCGCCGCTGCAGTCGGTGCAGGCCTTGGCGCCGCCGCACTGGCGGACCATAATTCGAGACGCAAACGTGGCGAATTGGATGGCCAGAGAAGGTCGAGAAGGAATGAAGACCCCGATGATGACCCACGTTCGAGACCCCGTCCAAGTCGCCGACCTCCTCGGGACTATGATGACGACCGCGGCTACCAGACCGACAGACCAGCTCGCCAGTCACGTAGAAGCTACGATGATGACGACCGCAACTCCGAGCCCCGTCGCTCTGCACCGCGTCGAGATGATCGCAGAGACGATCGCAGACGTCGTAGTCCTTATGATGACGACGATGACGACTACTACAGAGATCGCAGAAGGGGCCCGCCGCCAGATGCTAGAGGCCCGCAGCGAACCCGCAGCGACCGCCGACCTCGTGACGACCGTCGTCGGCCTCCCCCCTCCAAGAGTGACCGTTCTTCCAAGACCGACTGGCAGAAAGAGCTACAAGGCTTGCTCATCGCTGAAGCTCTGCCCATAGTCAAGAAGCAGGGAGGCAAATTTGCCAGAAACCAACTTCAGCAATTCCTCGCCCAGCGTTGAGCAGAGCAAATTACCTACAATTTGGGTGTGAGGAAGCTGAGATGGATGCGGGCGATGCTTGCTTTGACGAGTTTTGGAAAATGGGTTTTGATGAATTTTAACGGCTCACCCGACTCGATACCTTACTGATGGATTCCTGTATCAGCTCATCTGTTTTATCTTATGAACCAATGGAAACGGCCTCGTGATTCCAGTTTCGGAAGGACTGCTCATTTTCGCCTTGTCTTCGGTCTTTCGTATTTACACTCTCTTCACTCCTACCCATGATCGCGCAAATCGACCAGCCCATCTTGTTGAATCCAAGGTCGCCCATGCAAAATAGTGAAAGTTTGGTTGGCATGTTGACTCGCCGAAAGAATCACGCCTTCGAGCATGCAAGACACGGGAGAGCTGCTCCGTCTGTCTCAGTTGCATCTTGACCTCTTTATCGTGTTGCGTACCAGCAATCCTGATTGCAAACAACCAATAAACAGGACATCATTTGATTTGCTGATCCACTACAGGAAGGAAAAATTATCCCGAACCGCTACTTGCCTCCAAGTCCGAGCGTCCCTAGGATCTTATTCACACCGAGACCACCCAGCAAGCTGTCCACAAGCCCTCCGAGCCCCAACCCACTCAGCAGATTTCCCACGAGGCCGAGTACCCCCGTCAGCAGCAGCCCTACTGCCGCCAGGATTTGGCCCAAGGGGTTTGCCAGTAAGCCCCATAGAGGGTTAATCTCCTTCTTGGCGTGTGGCATCCCCTCAAGCTTCTTCTTAGATCCATCGATCGTCCGCTGAACGCTGCCAGTCATCTCCTTGAGCAAGTCCGCCACCCGGTTCTCTTCGGGAGAGGCCTCGCCCTCCGCTGCGCGTTGCTTGGCCTGCTGCTGCAGCCTCCCATCAGGGTCCATCGACCGGATTTCTTTGTTGATGTCCTCCAGGATGTGCCCGCCTTCTTCGATCAACGGCTTGACTTCTTTAACTAGCTTCTCCTCATCTCTCTTATCCTCGGGAGTCGCCTCAGCATTGTTGATTTTCTGGGATAACCTTGATTAGTGAATGGGTGAGCATGCTTCCACAGGAGCTACTCACGTTTGTGATGTCGTTGAGGATTGGCTTGACCTTGTCGAGTCCCTGCTCGATCACATACGCCATTCTCTTGGCCAGTTTGGAGTCCTTCTCACGAGCCTCAGCCTCCTCAGCCGCTTTCTGTTCGGCGTCTATCTCCTCTTGCGTCTTTTCTGGAGGCCCTTCTTCTTCCTGTTCCGGCTCTTCTTCTTTGACGTCCTGGATTCGGGTCACATGACCAATCTGCTGGTTCTTCTGGTTGTTGATGTCACCGTCTTTATCGATCTCGATGCCTCGACACTGGTCCAGCTTCCCTTCGGTTAGCTTTCCGATGATGTCCCCATCGTCGTCAATGACATTGCCTTCGGCGTTCACTCTGTAGCCAGCACAAGGATGCCGCTTCTCCTCAGCCTCTTCTTCTTCCCATCTTTCACACTTGCCGATCGAATTACCATTCGAGTCCACGACATCTCCATCCGTGTCGACCTCATGTCCTGCCAGAGTCTTAGCATCACCCTGTATAAGACGCCCGATAACTTCGTTCTGTTGTGACAAGATCTTGCCATCCTTGCGAACTTTGGATCCCTGAAAATTGGCGAAAGGACCGTCTTTAGCTTGCTCGCGCTCGCTTTCAGGAAGGAGCTCGGCGCGGCCAACAACCTGTCCTCCGTCATTCCAGATCTGGCCTTCTTTGTCGCACATCTTGCCAACCAGTGATTTGGCGTCGCCTTCAACTACCTTCCCAAAGACAGCACCATTCTCATCCACAACTTTACCTGCCTTGTTAACTCGCTTTCCAGCGAGTGCGGACGGGTCCGCCTTCTCCTGCTCAGGCTCGTCTTCGGTCCGCTCAGCCCTTCCCAGAGTGTTGCCGTTCTTATCGACGATGTCGCCGTCGGCGTCGACCTCTTTGCCTTCACAAATTTTGAGATTCCCCTCCGTGACTTTGCCAACAACCTCACCCTCAAAGACGACATCGCCATTACGATGGACCTTTGCTCCGTTGAAAGATTCGAATGGCTTCTCGTCGCCGGACTTGCGTTCATCATCTGGCAAAGCCTGCGCTTTTCCGACGACCTTGCCGGAATCATTCCAAATTTGGCCTTGTTCGTCACAAGTCCGGCCGACCAGTTTCTTTATCTCGCCCTCGATAACCTCACCTAAGACATCGCCGTTTCCGTCTACAACCTTGCCGGACTTGTTGATTTTCTTTCCCTTGAGGACCTCGGGATTGGGTACTTGAGATTCTGCAGCCTCTTGGGCTTCATCTGTATTTTCTGCAAGTCTTTCCTTTCCAGTCTCTGATTCTTGGCGAGGATTCTCAGCATCCAATACCTCGCTCAGATTGACGGCACCAATCACAGATCCATTGTCATTCAGGATTTCACCACCTTCGGTGATTTTGTTGATACCCTCCTCAGCGATCTTGGTTGGATCACCCTCGATGATATTGCCGATGGTGTTTCCGGAAGCATCCACAACACCCCTTTCTTTCTCTATAGATATTGGACCAGCAATGTTGAGAACATCACCGACAGCGTCGCCGGTCTTTCCGCTAGAATCATTGACTGTGTCTTTGATGCCATCAGTCCCACTCGCAAGCGTATCATTTATACCGTCAGCTGCACCATCAGCTGTGGGCTTAGCGGCGCCGACAACATTTCCAGCAGCATCCAGAACATCGCCTACTTCATCAACGACACTTCCAGCAAGCTCCTTAGGATCGCCAGAAGTAAGACCTCCGATTAGGTTGCCACTCTGGTCGACGATAGACCCGTCGCTCTTGACTGTCCCGATTTGAACCGCGTCTTCTGTCTCTGCTGCGTTATCGTCCGCAGCCCCATTTTCAAGGTCCGCGTCCCTGTCGTCTTGTCCGGCAATTTCCGCGTGGATTTGAGCTTCCTCTGCTTCGTCGTTCAGTGGCTGCTGTGCCCGCTCGACGGCTGAAGCACCTTGCTGGACAGAGTCTGAGACTATTTCCCCGGCCTTTCCCTTAGCGTCTCTAGCTGTAGAGTGTATGAGCCCCTTGTTCGGTTCGTCCGTATCTTCGCCACAGCCACCTGTTTCAGTAGTCGTGTCGGCTTGGAGTTCACCATCAAGTTCTCCTCCATGATGACTTTCTCTCGGTTCCTCATCGCTAGATGAGATCGTTAATAATGGCGTCCCCGAAGGTAAATGCTCGAGAAGGAGCTGTAGGCTACTTACGGGTTTTCGTCCTCGTGCTCCTCTTCACATTCTTCGCCGTCATCGTTGTCGTTATCAACAACGTCGTCAGCGTTGTCTGCGTCCGGAATCTGATTTTCATCATTGATGTTCGATTTGGCGGCTTTCTTCGACGTAGCGCCCGCAGCTCTTTGCTTGGTCTCAGTAGCCGATTCTACGGCCATGATAAGGTCTCTGGCTTTGAGTGGGGGGATAAACGGTAGGAATTTTCAGATATTCAAGCAATAATCAAGGAGAAAGCTGTTTCACGAAGCAAGCATGACAAAATTCGAGTGTATCTCTCGCTTATAGTATCTCGTTCGCCTTTGAGGAGAACATGGCCTTTTTCAAGACAGCAGAAGCATTTCGTCATCGCCGTCATCAAACCACCCATTGAAAGTTGCTGAGGCAGGTTTGACATGCCTAGAATGACGTATTGATATATTTTACCACTGGATCACGATTCGTAGACCGACGTAACACCTTCTCGCATATTGACGCCAATAACCCTGTCATGGTGAAGAAACCAAAAAGAGGGCGATCGGACTGACAATGACGTGCATGTCCAACCGCTAAACATATCACTGAGACTTGAAAGCTATGCCATGTGGGTCAAATGACAGCTGGACGGCAGCCTTGCCTACGCATCAGCACACGAGATATCCGCCAACGCCTGACGTCTGATGCCTAGTAAGATCATTGTGGATGCTGGCTAGGTCCGTGGACCCATGACCTGGACGACTGAGGTCATGTGGAGAATCACTGCGGGAAAAACTTGGCAGATGGAATCCTAAAAGTTGACTTAGTGTATGAGGGCTTTAATTCCACACACGCAAAAGTTTAACATTCAAGTTCCGTGCAAGCAATGGTATGCAAGTAGACCAGACAAGGATGTGGTTGCAAACCGTGAAAGGAGAAATGGCCTGTGGCGCAGCACCCCTGGCCTGGTTATGGTCACCCTCTGTCACGATGTATGTAATGGCCACGAAGGAAAAGTGGGCAGCCGTTCGATCGGACGGAAGACATCGATTGATCGCCCAATACGCCTGCTAACATGTGACATAAGGGGGCTGCCGCAGCAAAAGAGGGCCGGAACAGGTTGTGAGATCCTTTCCCACGCAATTTACGTGGGCCGTTCGTGAGGCATGGCTCGCCGCCTGCGTGCTGGGGTACTTGGACTGTGTGAAGCCGCTGGCATTATCCAACTCGATCGACCATGATCCTCGAAGCAATAATGCGTCATACTTCGGCAAGGCTACCGCTCGCTGGCGCGCTGCCACGCTTCTAGTCGCTGAACCATGATCGGATGGCTGCATCGCACTACGGATGAGGATGGTGTTGTTTCACGAGCCTTATGCGAGACTCGCAGTATGTTGTTGCTGTCTTCTGTCAACAGAAGCTGGTGGCGTCGTGAACAAAACAGTTAGGTAGAATTGAAGAGCGGGATACTGGCTACCGAATTGCTAGACTAGAATACGAAATTTGATGTCAAAAACATTCGACAAGATCACAGAAACCGACACATTCCTTCACACCTTCTCCGAGCCTCCAGTGCCGACTCTCACACACTCGGCCGGGACTAATCTCTTATGACAGCTCCTGGAAATACGGCATCTCGCTCCCCGAGGTGCCAACAGGCCAAAAGTCGCTGGCGCAAGAGCAGTCTGGCTGCCGTGTTCAGCGCAGGCGGTGTCACATACGATAATTTTAGCCTCAGAGAGTATCGTTCTACACGCACAGAAACAAAACGTCAGCAGTCGGCCATCAGATTGTAAAGTCGCAATAGGGGTTTTGCTTTTGGCAAAGGGTCGGGGCATTCACAGGGCAAAGGAAAGGGCGTCAAAAGACCATCATCAGCGCCCTGAAGGAGGGCGACGACAGCCGTCGGGTCCACGCTTCGAATCTCACCTCGTATTCCTTGAGCTGCCTCTCTAGGTCCGTGATGCGCCGGTCCGCCGCTGCGGTCTCCTTGTTGACCTGGCGTGTCTCCTTTTTCTCGTAGAGCTCGTGCTCGAGCCTCTTAATCTTGTCCTGCTTCTGCGCTAGCGCTTTCTTAGCGTCCCTCAGGGGCTTACTTAGCTGCTGCGTCGTTTGGCCGGCGGCATTGCCGACTTCATTAGTAAAGCTTTGCGCGGCGTTTCCGGCCTGTTCCCCTGCCGCTGCTGCTTGTCCGGTGGCTCCAGTAGTGATTTCGCCCAGTTTCCCGAGGATTTCGCCATTCTCGTCGACAATGTCGCCGACCTCGTTGACCGTGTGCCCGACCATTGAGGACGCGTCTCCGGCGACTTTGCCCAGAATGTTGCCCGAGTCATCGACAACGTTGCCGGCTTCGTTGACGGTTTTGCCCACGACGTCAGTGAGCTCACATAACTTGTCACCGAACGCGCTTGGCACCAGGCCCTCAACCGAACCTAGGATATTGCCAGACTCGTCGACGATCTGCCCGAGCTGGTTGACAGATTGGCCCACCATGTTGCTGGCATCGCCCGCAACTTTGCCAAGCACCTGACCGCCCTGATCGACTATTTCACCAGCTTGGTTTATTGTGCTGCCGGCAAGACCCGTGACCTGGCCAAGTGCGTCCTGAGTAACGCCGCCAATGCTGTCGCCGACCTGCCCGACAGTGTCGGTCGTAGACTCGAGGGCATCGCCAGCGGTGTTACCCACTTGCTCTGTTGCATCACCAACGGTATCACCGATTTGGCCAGTCGTACTCTCGACTGTGTCGCCGACGCTTTTGCCAAGCTGGCCTGCAGGACCTGGCAGGCTCGAGCTTGCCTGTCCCACAGTCTTACCTACCGTGCCGCCAAGTTGACCACCAACATCGCCTACTTGTTTGCCTGTCTGCCCGACAAGGCCGGTGGCTTGCTTGCCAGCCTTACCGACGGAGCCGGTTACTCCGCTGAGTAAACCCCCGCCGCTCTTGCCTTGGGACTCGCTTGTAGTTTTCTGAGGCTTGAAAGTCGAGAACTTGTCAGTGGTTGTGCGTGTTAACGCGCGGTCACATTTTGGGCATACATCTTTGGTCACGTTACGCGTCTTGGAAGAAGCGCCTTTGGTGGCCTCTTCGGTCTTTTTGGCAGCCCCGGCAGTTGCATTCTTTGTTTGGCCGATTGCTGAGTCGTCGATTTGACCGCCAGCATCGGGGAGATCCTCGTCATCTTCGTCCCCTTCGTCTTCGTCCCCGTCCTGGTCGTTCTGCTGCACATCTTCTCCATCCTGGTCTTCATTATTATCCTCGTCTTCGTCTTCCTCGGGCTCAGGTGGAGGTGCTGGCGGAGCAGCGGGCTTCTTTTTCTTGATCGGAGTCGGCGAGCCTGGTTCTCCGTTTTGATCAGCCGAAGGCTTGAACTTCTTCACGCTGCTTTTCGCCTCGTCAAGATCCTTGGGCATCTCGTCCCTTGTAGGAGTCTTCGGAGCCGAGCTGAAGATTTTTGCCGCTTGCTCCTGGCCCTGTTTGGGTGTGCTTTGGGCGGACTTGACCTTCTTCTTAATTGGCGTGGGAGCCTTCTGACCATACTGCTGTTGGACCGCGTCCAGGTTATCATTGACGGCCATGTTGACAAGAATGGGAGTCAGATCGCTTGCGATGACTCGGGCGCCTTGGAGGTAGTTGCAAAGAACAAGACAAAGCACGAGATAGTTGGCCAAAATGAAACAAGGTGGGTTTGAAGAAAGATGACTATTGAAACACCATATAGCGAGTGCAGCCTGTGCTGACAATCGAGGGTATTGTGCGCCTCTGGATGAGCCGACAGATATAGGGAATTGCGGAGACGGCCGCCGAGTGTTACAAGTCATATAAGTTCCCCGCTCAGCGTCGTGGCCAACTCCACGACGTCCAACTCATGGGTTAGGCCATATATTAAGGGGGCTCAGAACTTGGACATGATCGCACAACCACAGCGATCTGGGCACGGTATCGCAAAGAGAAATTGCGCAAAACAAGGTAGTTCAAACAGTTTTGAAGAAAGCGACATGGGCTCAGAACGCCTTAATTGATCAATCCCCAACATCACAACTCGTGATATGACTGCATGTCAGGGGTGCGCCGTCCAAGTATGACAGCGAAAAGTTGGCACACCCGGACGCGTGGTCGGCGCCTGGCGACGGCAGGAGGTCCTTGGCGCAGCCGTCACGTCCAGGACCACGACGTTCTCCAGCCGCGATAGAGCTCGTCTCCGTGGCCTCCGACAGCATGGGAGTGGGACCGGAGCATCGCGATCACCCGCGCGAGGTCAGAAGCACCCTGTCTTTTTCCCAGTCTCCAAGGAACTTTCCAGAAGCTGGATGCCTGCCGAGACGCACCCAGCAGTTACCAAGTCTCGCTATCCAGCACGGCAACTCCACGCGATCCGGCTTTTCGCGCTCCAAGTCGTTCGCGCTGCTCCGCTCCAGCCTCGCTACGCCACTGGCCCTGCAATTTGGGTTTGAGCCACCCCTGTCACCCCGAACTCTCCGCCGCCCGCGCCTAGCCTAGCCTAACGGCGAGCCGCGGGCGTCGCGCGACCACGCGCCCCGGCCTGCCTGGCGGCCGGCTGGCGCGGCCAAGTTTTGCAGCGGGGCGCCGCGCGAGCGGGTAGCGCAGACCGCCGGAGAGGCTGGCGCGCAGGCGGGGTGCTCCGAGGCGTGCGCGAGAGCTGCTGCGCGGACGACGCGGCAAGTGAGTGGGCGTGCTGGCTGGGTGCGCGACACTGGCAGGCGCATGACTAAGATTCTACGAAAAAGTGCACATGGGAATAAACCGCACACTGTGATATGGGATAACGCAACGAGTTCTGCGGATTATATTGCTACGAAACCAAGGCTGCGCCGTTCATTTTCTAAGCGTATGAGGAGGGCGGCTTTGTCACGCCCTATCCGCTTTGATTGATAGTCAGCAGGCAGTCTTTCAACAGCAGCAGTCAAATGGTGCGCGGGGAGTACTCACAGGAGCGCAAGCGTGATATCACCGTGGATCTTGGCCTTCAGCTGCAGCTCGATGTCGAGGTTGATGTCGAGACGCAGCCGCAGCTGGTCCTCGCCGCCGCCGCCGCCGTCGTCCTTGTCCTGCTTCTCGCCGCCCTTGCCTCCGGTCAGCCCCCCGATCGCTTTCCCGACGGTGTCGCTGGCCTGCCCGACCGTCTGGCCTGCTGTCTGGCCCACAAGCTCCTTGCCCTGACCGGCCACGTCGTTCTCCGTCAAGCCGCCGAGGGGGTCGCCGCTCGGCTGCTTTTGGGCTGTGGTTTTGGTTCCATTAACCTGGGTTCTGTCGCGGCGTCCAGACTTGTTGGCTTGTTTCTGCGGACGAGGTGGCGGCGGAGGTTGTTCCTCCTCTGCTTCCTCATCCTCGTCTTCGTCTCCTTCTCGCCCTTCTTCGTTTTCATCTTCACTGCCGCCATCTTCGCCTGTTTTTTCTACGGCTTGATCGTCATCCTCGTCATCTTGGTCCTCGCCATTCTCTTGCGGATCTTGATCCTCCCCGTTCTGCTCACGGCTGGGAAGCTGCTGCTGCTGCTGCTGTTTTGAACCCTTCTTGCTTGGCGTCGAAGCCGCCATATCTTTCTTCGTTTAGTCAAGCCTACCTGTTGTGAACCAAGTAGTGGAACTAACGAGAGATGGCTGACCCAGCGGATAATTTGCTCCTTGAAGTGACAGCGAAAGTAGAGACTATAGGGAAGTCGTTTGAGCTTGGCGTCTTTGACGCTTTTCAAGAAACATCAGCCAACGTCTGTCTATTCGCAGAAAAGTATTTTCGGGTTTGTCACGTCCTGGAGATCGCGATCAGTGCCTGAGATGATGTCACTGTTGGTCTCTTTGCGACGAGTGTCCGACATATCCGTTCGCGAAGGGATCGTCGGCGGAAAGATAGGTGCGCGGCACAAAAGTTGGAATTGATCATGGAGCGAGTAGGTCTCTCGGCTGGAGTTACAGACGCTACCGCGACCCGCAGCTGATACTGCGTGTCAACGCCATTAGTTGAGACATCGCATGACCGTCTCTGATTGGCAAATGCTGGACGCGGTTCGGAACAGCAACAGAAAGCAGGAAGTGGGAACGACGTGAGGCGCGACAGCATGATCGCAAACCGGCCACCGTGATGTAATAGGCGCAGAAACATAGGATTTGCAAGGATGTCGTGGAGTTGGTTGCATGCATGTCAGCCTGTCCCAGCGGTACTTCTCCTTTTAACTTTGTGCACATATGCAAGTGGTGCCCGAGTGTCATCACTGAGTCCGCGAGCAATCAATAGCGATGACACAATGAGTTCATTCCTCATGCAGCGACTTCAAATTGAATGCAAGTGGCCCACAGCCGCATCGCTTCCAAGAAACCGACCCCTTCGCCAGAAACTACTCGAGTAGACCTACCGGAAGTCAGACTGAATTGGAGTAGGCTTGACCAGTATCGATTGATCATGTCAGCACAAGCGACTAAACCCCATCCTGCTGGCGCTTCCCCGAAAGATGCAGGAGGCAAGGACCAAAATTACGAGAGCGATACGACCATCTCAGAGAAGGTATGCAAAATGGCGGAGCCAGTACACGCAGTCCACGCCCAGCGTGCCGGGCTGCTGACAGCAGCACCCAAGAAATACGAAGCAAAGCGCTGACAGTAATGACAGGAACTCAGCCGACGGCTAGACCTACGGAGCAGCCACGGCCAGGGAAATGATGACCCCTCAGTAGCTTGGCACGACGGCCAGGATGCAATATCGCATGGGCAGGATAAACAATCACAGAAGGATGACGATTCGAAAGGAGGCTCGCAGAGTATGAGTCTTCGGATCGACCTGAATTTGGATATTGAGCTCCAACTCAAGGCCAAAATCCACGGAGACATTACTCTATCTCTGCTGTGAGTCCTCACAGTTCAAGTCTGACCTCATTATTGAATTTGACACGTGAGCGGGTGGAAGCCAATAATTCAAAGGTCGGGACAAAATTATTTCATGGCGGCCCATCGGGATCCGGACACCATTCCGTGCCCCTGCGCTGGAGCTGGAAACTTGGCAGCTGTGGCTGGAGCTACCCGCGTCTATACTGCGCTTGTCCACATTAAGTATCCAAGTATGTTTCATTGCCAACCTCAATCCTTGAGATACGGGCAATTCGTGTCGACTAGGATCCCTGCCATTGTGATTGTTCATCTCCGTTGTGGGGTAACGAGTGTTCCACAGGCGAATGGCGTGCTCTGTAGTTGTCAAAGCTGAAGCCCAGCGAGTCCTCATGTGGTCTCCGTATCTTGCAGACGTGTCTTGCATGTGGCTTGTCAATTTAGATGCTCCGTGATCTTCTTCTTGCTCTCTTTAAATGTTGAATAGCAACCCTCGCTGAGTAGCAATGTAGTAGGCATCGACAGTTTTGTACAGCTCTCTGTTACTGACAATGGTTTTCGGTCTGCTGAGTCTTACGGCGCTTGCAACCGGGATACCGACCACTGTCGGTACATCGGTGGGCGTCTCCCGTGCAGCGCGAAACAAGCCGGATCCCGACAAGGAGGCTCGACGCAGCAAGGAATGCAGGTGGACGACTTTTTGTGGCTGCGATTCTCCGAAGCAGCAGGCTCTGCATGATAAACATATCGTTCTTCGAAACAATAAGGTGAAGAGACTCACAACATTCCGTCTCAAGATATGCTTGCTCAAAAGAATACAAATAGGTGTACGTAAGCCAGGATTCCTTGAAAGATGAACAACCGTTCTCCGGATTCTATATTACCTATCCAGGCAAAACCAACCCCCTGGGCATTGTATCGGTGACCTCCTTGAACCCGCCTTCCATGGCATGGCTCTACGTGGACAGCATCACTTTGGAGTTGAAGTATGGAAATCGTACCGTGTCAATCGACCATGTTGTCGGGCCTTGGGACTGGGCATCGGATGAGCTCGGTGTGACGCTCGAGGGGAGGGAGGGCTTTGTGGCCGTGGAGGAGCAGTCTGGTGTCTGGGCGGTATATTTCGATCGTTACGAGACAGGCCAAAGTTTGCCTGACAGGCCCACCTTACCCATTTCCATTGAGAGGCAGATTTTATCAGCTGAAGATTCACATGACGCAATCTTCAAGAGACAATGACAATGAGATATCAATGTTCAAAGACTCCAAACACAGAGTTCTCCATCTTGTCCACGTCATCAGTGGCTGAATCTACATCAACCTTCCCTAAGCTGTCAGAAGTCGCGACTGTATCAGCGATGCTGCATCTGCCGTACATCACAAAAGTTGAAAGGCTCTTGCGCTTGAGAGTGCGCGCCGCTTCGACTGTACATAAGTGTTGTCCCGGCTCATTCATGTATCCGTTGAGTTTCGATGGCACGCGGCTATGTGAGCAGAAGCAAGGTCCAGTCCAACTCAAGGCCCTCACTCCCGCTCGAAATGCTCATCAAGGCGTCCTGGACTGGGCGCTTAAGCATGGAGAGCTGCAAAAGGAACAAAGTTGCAACTAAAGTCGCTTGGAGTACTTGGTCGCATCTGCCTGTAGCCATTACTTTTCGTAAGAGACATTCTTGGAGAGTTTCTACTTCGTCGCAAACAGCATGATCCCTCCTACCATCCAGCCTCATTCTGAACCACCCTGTCTTGTATCGAAACGCCGAACTTTGGCTACGTGTCGCCTAAACACAATTCGGAAGCCTTAGCTTCTGGAGTAGGTTAGAGGACTTTCTGGCATTGCTGCCACTCTTCCAGCAGGCTCACCACCCCCCTGAGCACCTTCTCGCTGAGTCTTGTACGCTCCCCCTGGAGCCTCGCGGCGCGTTCTGCTTGTGTCTCGCGCCCTGTTGGCTCATATGAATGATTCTTCGGTGTGGATAATATAGTTTGTTTGAGCAACGTCGCTTGTTCAGTTCTCACAGCTGTTGGAAGCGTCTCCCGAACATGACTTAACACGCGAGTCGACGACTTCAACTTTGCGCTTGCTGAGGAAGCGGCCAGACCGGAGAAAGTCGCCGCGGGAGTAGATGCTTGGGACTCAGCTTTTCGAAAGCGGAGCCGCTTGGTCGGATTGAATGGCAGCGTCACCTCATCGAGCTTCCTCTTTCTCTCTGGGACGATTTGCTCAGAATTTCGCTGCCTTGGATCAAGCCTGATAGGAAGTAGATTCATCGAATTGCTGTCCAGCATGGGTAAAGAAGGATTGGAAGGTTCCTTCTTTTTGATAAAGCCAGAATTTGAGCTTCTGTTGTGGAAGTATTGTCCAATCCCGTATGCAGTAGTCGAATTGTTGTCAATGTTAATGTCAACTTCATCATCATCATCATCATCATCTCCAGTCAAGTCAACGATTACAGGATCACGCCAGACTTCTTGGTGCAGCTCGGAGCGGTCGATTGGTTTTTTGTGCCATACACGCTTCTTGGCTTGCTGGCTTTGTTGAAAAGTCATAATTCTTGTCAACGGCAGGACCTTTTTCCCGCTCACGTTGCGTCGGCCAGCCGAGTTGAAATAGTATGGCCACCGTCGGGCTCTTTCCGGCAACGGGATGTATTCCTTGGACAACACCTCAAGCACTTGCTTTGGCGTTGGTGGATTCGGAAATAACGCCTTCCTCATTGCAGTTGTCATAGAGTATTGCGACTTTTCCGACTCGTCTAGAAGCCTCCATACTGATGCCAAGACTTCTGCGTCCTCGGATCTCGTAACTAAGATTGGTTTGCGTGACATTGGCGGAGATTCATGCGGTTGTTTTGACTTTGACCTTGGTTTGTCTACTACTGGCACTGGACTTGGCTTCAAACTCGTGCACAGTGTGGCATCGGGTGAGCAGCTGCTCCAGAGAGGTGTTTCAATTTTGACCAATCCAGGTATTCTGACTCGAACCTCAGATCTGGGTTGGCTAACGTGGGAGGAGAGCATCACGATAAGTATGTTCTCGAAGATTAGGACCGTGCTGGGCAAAAGACCACAAGATTACGGAGATGAATCTTCAGAATGATGGGAGCAGCGCCACTTCTTATTGAGGATATAGGATCATGCTCGGACACAGATCCAGAAGGCAAGGCAAGCCGGAATTTAAGTCCTCTCTACAAAGGAGAACTGTGAGCAGAAAACGTAAGACAAGTCGCGCTCCAACGCGTAACTCGCGTTCGAGTGGGAAAACTCACTGCATCCATCGACGAGAATAATAAGATTAAATATCCGCTCAAGCCAACCGATATAGTCGAGATCTAGGATTAGATTGTCACTAAGCCCGGCCAAGCTCATGCACTTGGAAATTGTGAATGGCAAGTGGCGTGGGGCAGCGCATTGCCCAGCCTCACGGTAGTGTCAACGGTAGAAATTGGTCAGGCCTGAGCTCTGACTCACAATACGCAAGTATCACACAGCTAAACAACAAACGAAGATACGTAAAAGGGCAGAAGCTGCAGAAGTCCAGCAAGAAGCGTGCTGAATTGCATATTGTGGCTACCGACGAACAGCTTCTCGTGCTAAGCGAGCCTTAGGGAGACACACTCATCCAGACCAGAAAAGCATGTTGATAGCCACAAGACGAAAGAATGGTCAATCGTGCTGTCAAAGACCCTCCAAGTTGGATTGAATCACAGTCCACAAACGCCCACAAAGTATTCAGCATTAACAAGCCTCACATGGGCTGGCGATGTAACAGCCAACAACGTTCGCAATCTCGGCATATCACCCGGGGACCCTGGCAGCCTTGTCGTCTCGTTGATGTTTCTCATTTTCAGCCAATAGCAGACCATCAATCGCAAAAAGAAAGGGATTCGATGACATATCGCAATCACAGTATAGCCATTAGCCAGTGGAGCGTGATATCAGTCCACCTGCCATATTTTTGTATGAGATGAAGAGAATACTCTCAATGAGTCAATACAAACCTGTTGTATAGGTACGCACTCGCTCTGAGCGCCATTATAGTGCAACTTAGACGCTCCACACGACTACACGACCATCAACACCGCTCGCTAGACAAAAGAGTAATCAGTATGGAAACAATGAAATTGTCATGATTTGAAACTCACTGCTGAGTTTTGACACATTTGCGCCGGAACCACCATACGCACGGACCTTGGTGATGGTGTTTTGGTGAATCGTCTTCAATTGCGTGTCATCACGAACTTTGCCTTTAAGGTCCATCTGTCGGAAGAGATTTCGAGCGGATTCTTCTTGTCCTGCATTTGCCCCGGCGCCACCCTTAGATTCGAGCGAGCCGGTTAGTTGCCAACCTTGGGTGTCTCCTTGCATACGGAACAGTTCGCAGTCCTGAATTCTGTTTAGTGAATCATGAAACAGATTGATATTTCAAAGCCTTACATATCCGGCTGCGATGATTTCATTCTCCTTCGTCCAGACGAGACTGGTGAACGGTAGAAGTTGCATGCTGATGCTGACGACAGTTGGCGGTTGATCCGGAGCAGTGGGATAAACGATAGTGACACTACTGTCGTGGGCTGTGAAGGCGAGTGCATTGCCACTGGGACTGAATGCGACGTCGTGAACCCATCCTGCCGTCCTATTCAAAAATTCACCGCACACAGTGTTGAAAGGCAGTCGCTCGCCCCATGCGCTCGCCTCAGGCCGCTCGTCAATACCCTTGATGAAGCTACTGAAGACGCGGGCGTGGCCATCGGTGCTACCTGCGCTTAAGAGTACTCCGTTCGGATGCCATCCCACCGAGGTGACTGTACTTCGGATAGGCTTCTTCAAGTGCTTGGAAACCCACCAGTCGTTCTCTTCCTCGAAGTAACAGATAGCAATAGCTCGAGCACCGCTGCCAACGGCGAACTTGTTCTCCAATGGCGACCAGCGAACAGAGGTAGCTGCTCTGTTAATCCGAAGTAGCACGAGGGTAGGCTTCCAGCCTTGAGGTGATGCTTCCCACACATAAGCATTCCGGTCTTGAGAGCAAGTGACAATTCTGCCGCTCTGCGGCGCAATGTCGACACCTGTGACGAGCTTATCGTGACCTCTCAACTCATCGTTCAATTTGAATGTGTTGCCGGACCGCCCATAAAGCTCAACGTTGTTCTCCCGGCACAACGCGAGTGTTTTCCGGTCCGCAGAAAATGAATGGTCAGCCACAGAGTTGTGAAAGAGATGGTGAATTTCGGGAGCGGCCATGTTGAACGTCGATAGGAGTGACTCTCCACTATCGATGCGGTTCCAGTGGCCTCTTGCCGTCAAACGGTGTTGCCTTGTTCACTTTTCGACCAGATAGAGGCACAGCGCGGGGCATTTGACGTGGCCACTGCTGCTTCCTCTCACCGCTCTCCTGATCAGTGAACCTGGAGCGAACATGCAGCCAGTCGGCGGGCGCGAGCTACCACGTCTGACTATATCTACACTATCAACAAATAGACCCGAAAAAAAGTTTCGTGCACGCGTCTTGTAGGATCGTTGAGACAGCGCATCTCGAATACATCGCTCGACAAATTCAGCTCGAGATTGCCAAACTTCATGCTTAATGGGCTTTCTCTTCGGCTAAATAACACACAGTCATTTACTCGCACCGTTCTTCCAGGACTGTCGCTGGCCTGAACCTACATGGCAACGACCGCTAATGTCCTCGGGAAAGCACCATCGGCAGTAGCTGGTGGACTGCCGCCAAATCGAACGTAGGCACGCTGAAGTAATGGAACATCTGAATGACCGCAGTTAATTTGGATTTAGGCTCTATGTCACAAATCTCAACGATAAAGTGGCAAAGGCGGACCTGCGAAGTGCGCTCTTAACGATATTTTCTGTGCACGGGGTGGTTCTGGATGTTGTTGCACTCAAGACCATGAAGATGCGCGGGCAAGCACATATCGTTTATCAGAACCATCAAAACTCAACGCAGGCTATGAGAGCTTTGAACGGATTCGAGCTGTTCGGTCGCGAGCTCGTAAGTAAAGGCTCCATGTTTGAATTCCTAATAACATTGACTCTTACACATGAGCAAGGTTGTACAATATGGCAAGACCAAGTCCGACAAAATCTCCCGCCTGCAAGGAACTACCGCAACCACAGATCAGCCTTCAGACAAGAATACAAGCTCGGAGCCGCAAAAGTCGGCATTTGGCGATGCTCAAGCAGGCAAATCCACATTTGGCATGGCGACTGGAGCGGCTGAGGCCACTGCTGCTACGGCGGCGGCGGCGGCAGCGGCGGCTGAGGGTTTGAAAACTTCAGATGTCGAGATGAATTCGGATTCAGATGCGCGTGGAGTGAAAAGACCACGCGATGAAGCTTCGGACGACGGCGATGCCTCAATGGATGAAGATGATGATGCCATGGACGAGTCGGACGACGATTGATGCCACTCCAGAGCCAAATCGTTAATCGGATGGATCCGCTGGACTACGATACTGAGGAAAGCCCAGGTAAGGTTCTTTGTACATCGAAAGTGGAACGAGCCAGGGCCAAGACATGATTGGAATTCCAAGAGCCCGTGGTCATAGAGGCCGACTGAAGGACGTAGTCAAACGTAGGGCCGGACCAACTATTCCCAGCCATAGAGATAAATACTCAATGGTGGTCACGACTCGGTCTCTGCCTACTTCGGACAGAGCTTCAGCCGTCCGACACGGATGCACAAAGAAACATGGGCTGAGTGTGATCGGATGTTCCTGGTGCTGAATCAGCTGACCAAGTCATCCGAAGCTGCATAGGGAGACAGACACAGAACGATATGGCCCCAAGTACTCCCACCGAGCTCACTTGATCTTGAGCTCGTGCATCCAGCATTGTGCGGAGGAATTGATCCAGTGTCATCGGAGGTGAGACACTGCAGTAAAGAATAGGAATCTCGTACACTGGAGATCGGATGATATCGAACTGAAACCTATGGTTGCTTGTCGATGGTTTCATTGGCAAGATAGAAGCCTTCCATAATGTCAGAGAATACGTAAAGCAGCCAGATGGCGACAAGAATTACTTGATCAGTATCGTCTTCAATGGCTGGTTCATTATCGGCCTCGTTTTGTGCACTGAGGTGCACACTCGACCATTTCTCTAGTCGCAGAAACGCCACGTCAACCTGCAGATCAGGCCGTCATTGCACGCTCAAAGGAAACCAGCACTTCCGTTTCCATACACCCTCTTCAGATACATGGCAAGTTCCCCCTGGCTCAACACCCTCCAGCAGTTTTTGCAGGGAGAAGCAGCATTCGCGGAACTCATTCGCGCTTACGAAGGGATAGTGCTGGATAATACTCATTGATTAAAAGTTACAGCGTTGTTGAACAGATGTCTCCAAGTAACCACGATAACCACGATCTGCGGAACGTTTTGCTTGCCCTGCATAAAGTTATCTTCAAGTAGGGGGGGGGGGTTCCAGATTTACGTAATGCTGCGGCTTCCATGTCTGCCTAAGGCCTCCCCCGATCGGGAGCCTTCAGTGCTGCCGGAAGCTAAAGTCCCCGGATCGCGTCTCCAAAACCGACTGGTTTATCTGCTCACAGCTGCTCGCTGGCCAAATAGTATCAACCCCAGGTCTTTGTACCCACTCATTGAAAGAGATGACGCTTTGAAGCAGGAAGAGGAAGAGGGAGTGGAGTGTTCAGATTTGGCGAAATTGCAAACGGGTGAAACAGCCGCGAACATGGCTCAGATCCAGGAGGAGAAGAGTTCGCTAAAGCGAGCTAGGGTGGGCTTGACCAATTTTCTCTTGAGGTTGAAACATTCACTGATTTTGGATAATTGGATTACAGGGCTCGCAGGCGGACGAGACGAGCGACACGAAGAAACCGCGTAGATCTGACCGACTGTCTTCTCAACAGAAATCCGAAAACGGTCGTTCCAAGCCTCCTCAGAATGTGCAATTGCCATCGCCAGTCTCTCGAGAAGAGACGACTGCTACTGAACGCATAAAGAGAGATGGCACAGCTACGCCTCCCGAGGGTCGACCGAGTCAGATTGATCATCGCTCGCCGGCATCGAGTCCGCGAGCACCACGCACCAGCCACAAATCTCCCACTCCGAGCGCGGAGAACACGCAGCCTTTCTCACAAGCGATCTCGCAACCTGTCGCGCTATCTCGCGAGGTCAAGGATGAAATCGCCGAAGGCGTTTGGGGCTATCTGATCCCCCTTGAGCACGGGTTCGGTGAAACGCTTGTGCTCAGAGAGCGGGCGGCGTGCCCTGCTCCTGATTCTATGAGGAGCGGGAGGAAGAAGGGAAAACAGAAGCAGGACCAGTATGAGAAAGAAGAAGACAAGTTCGAGCAATCGAGAGTAACAGGAATAGCAGCTGGCGGCTATCTGATCGGACGGCACCCAGAATGCGGTAAGTCTCCTTCAAAGTTGGGTGCGTAGGGGATTTAGCTGACAACGAGAGCGTCACGTGCAGACCGTACCATCAACGCCCCAACTATCTCCAACAGGCATTGCTTGATCTTTAAGGAAAACAAAGGCGGTGGCATTGTCGCAATAGTAGAGGATCTATCCGGCAATGGCACGTTTGTCAACGAGTCCTTTGTCGGGAGAAACAAAAGACGTGAGCTGCAGGATGGGGACGAGATTGCTGTGCTCAACGAAGCCAGGTTCACATTTCGTTATCCCCGCACCAGGAGCTCTTGTGGGTTCCATGCCCAATACTCGATTCAAGATCAGCTGGGCAAAGGCCATTTCGCGACCGTGTACTTGGCGATCGAGAGATCGACAGGCATCAAGTTTGCCGTAAAGAAATTCGAGCGTCGACCCGGCCCCGGCGAAAAGTCTCGTGTAGAGGGGCTTCAACAGGAAATCGGCGTGTTGATGAGTGTCAGTCATCCCAATGTGCTGTGCCTCAAAAACACCTTCAATGAGTCTGATGGCATTTACCTTGTGCTTGAACTGGCTGTTGAGGGCGAGTTGTTCAACCATATCGTTAGGAAAGGCAAGCTTTCGGAATCGGAAACGCGAAAGCTGTTCATTCAATTGTTCCAAGGGCTGAAGTATCTGGTACGTGTCTCGTCGCTTCCGAGGACAGAAGATGCATATGCTGACAGACCACAGCATGAACGCGGAATAGTGCATCGCGACATCAAGCCGGAGAACGTGCTGCTCGTTGACAAAGACCTGAATGTGAAGCTTGCAGATTTCGGCCTGGCGAAGATCATCGGCGAAGAATCGTTCACTACAACGTTGTAAGTTTACAGCCTTTTTCTCGATCATGGATCGTTGTACTCGCTAACTCCCGAGGTCACAGATGCGGGACACCAAGCTGTAAGCAATAATCAACGCGCAAAGTTTGTTGCCCAATTTGAGACTAACGTGAGTTCACAGACGTGGCGCCGGAGATTCTCAAGTCGTCGAACCATCGCCGGTACACGCGAGCAGTAGATGTGTGGTCGTTAGGCGTAGTTTTGTACATCTGCTTGTGCGGATTTCCTCCTTTCTCGGATGAGTTGTACACACCTGCCAATCCCTACCGACTGGATCAACAAATCAAGATGGGCCGGTTTGACTATCCAGCACCCTATTGGGACCCTGTCAGCGATGCTGCGCTTGATCTGATCGATGGTATGCTCACGGTGGACGTGGAGCAAAGAATCACCATAGATCGATGTCTCGAGCATCCGTGGACGACCCAACGCACGATAGATCCCAATGACAGCACGGAAGGTTTGACTGGCGCATTGGGTTCAATGGATTTTTCACATCGCAAACCTGCACGAGAACGCACGCTACTGAGTAACATGAACGACGTTCGGGTGGCACGAACTCTTAAAGGACCTGAATCAGAGCCTGTCAAGGTCTACGAGAAGAACAAACCACAAGACACGAAGAAGAAAGTTGGTCGTGGACCAGACGATCCTGTCGCGTTCGCGCAGACCGGTGCTGCGAAAGACGCTCCGCTGTTCGGCAACGATAGCGGCAGCATCTACAACCCACAGGAGAAGACGGAGATAAAGAAGCGGTAGATGGACTTGAGCAGACCTCGAAGCTCTTTTGAATCAAGGATCGTGCAATCGGTTGAATATACTTGCACATTCTCTCGAAAAGCCTGAGTCGTCTGACGCAGATTGACTGCATTGGTATGACGGTCACCAGCAAGGTAGCCTGGACGCCTATGTTGTTCTCCGATGTAACTATGTAATCACCGAATTATATATAATATGTGGACTCCACAAGAAGAAGTCTTGACGAGCTTTACGTTTGGCATTCATCACACTCTGTCCGTTTTCCTCCGGGAAGCGCAATCCCGCCTCGCCGCCGCCGGAGCTTGGAGCGCCCGACCAAAATCGCGCTAGTTAGGGTTACGCGCATTGGAAACCTTGTTGGAATCCCGCTCTGATAATTACTTTTTTACTTCTCGTTGTCTGTAGCCTCCTTCTTCGCTTGCAAGACATACTTCACGACGAAAATGGGAATCTCCGAGAGCCTGTCCGGTCCAGTGGCGGGCTTGTTCGCCCATTCTTCAGCGGCAGTCATCGTTGCTGTATCGCTTTTCTCTCTCATTGCGCTCGCCATCCTTCTCAACGTGCTCAACCAACTCCTTTTTCGCAATCCACATGAGCCGCCAGTCGTGTTCCACCTGGTGCCATTTGTTGGCAGTACGATCAATTATGGCATAAATCCCTTGAAGTTCTTCGCGTCATGTCGCGAAAAGGTTCGTGGGTTCGACCTGCCGCTTCTCAAAACAAATCTAACTCTGTACAACGTTGTGTAGTACGGTGAGGTCTTCACATTCGTCCTCCTGGGTCGCAAAACGACTGTTTGCCTGGGCACCAAGGGCAATGATTTCATCTTGAACGCACGGATACAGGACGTCAACGCTGAGGAGGTCTACTCTCCTCTGACAACCCCTGTGTTTGGCAAAGATGTAGTGTACGACTGTCCCAATGCTAAGCTGATGGAACAAAAGAAGGTCTGTGTCCCATATGCTATAGTCTGCTGCGAAGAGTCACACAGTCTGACCATCCCACCGTAGTTCGTCAAGTTTGGTCTCACCCGAGAGGCTTACACGGCTTACGTTCCTGTGATCGTCGCCGAAACAATCAGCTGGTTGGCTTCCGATCACTGGTTTCCTGGCAACTCCGGCCGCATGGATGTTCCACGCGCTATGGCTGAGCTCACAATCTTCACAGCCAGTGCGACTCTACAGGGCAAGGAAGTTCGCTCCAAATTCGATTCCACTTTTGCAGATCTCTACCACGATCTTGACTTGGGCTTCGCTCCAATCAACTTCTTGCTTCCATGGGCCCCGCTGCCTCACAACAACAAGCGTGACGCCGCGCACAAGAAGATGGTCGAGACGTACATGAACATTATCAAAGAAAGGAGACGGAGCGGTGAAAAGCCAGAGGAGGACATGATTTGGAATCTGATGAGCAGCGTATACAAGAACGGGACGCCGATCCCAGATCGTGAGGTCGCACACATGATGATCGCACTGCTGATGGCTGGACAGCATTCATCCTCGTCGACTAGCTCGTGGTTTATCCTTCGACTGGCGCAAAATCCCCACATCATGGAGGAGCTCCTTCAAGAGCAAAAGGACCTTCTCGGCTCTGATCTGCCTCCTCTGACCTATCAGAATTTACCGAGACTGAAGTTCCATTCGCAAGTCATCAAAGAGACATTGCGGCTTCATGGGCCCATCCACAGCATCATTCGAAGAGTCAAATCACCGCTCGCCATTGAAGGAACGCCGTATGTGGTGTCACCTTCCCATCAACTTCTTGCTACACCATCTATTAGTTCAAGAGATCCGAATTACTTCCAAAATCCAGAATCTTGGGACCCCCATCGGTGGGACGATGCCGATATCAACAAATCCACTCAAGAGACCGACGAAATGGTGGATTATGGTTATGGTTTGGTCACCAAAGGTGCATCCAGTCCCTACCTTCCCTTTGGCGCAGGACGGCACAGATGCATTGGCGAATCGTTCGCGTACCTGCAGCTTGGCACTATTCTGGCCACGATTGTGCGACACATCAAGGTCTCGAATCTGAAAGGTCAAGAAAACCATATCACAGGAACCGACTATTCGAGTCTCTTCAGTCAACCACTGAGACCCGCGGTGGTGAACTGGGAAAGGCGTACCGCATCTACTGATTCTGTTCCCCAAGCTCACGAAGAGCTCAAGAAAAGACATTAAGTAGTAGCAACCTGTAAAGTTAGGACTTAATCCACCTCGACATCAGTCGTACTTGACCTGAATAATCGACGTGTCTATGATTGATTTGACCCACCATGAAGGCTCTCAACCGGGTAGAGAGCCTAAGTACGGGCATCAAGTTACTCGTGTACTTTTGGCGTTCCTTGTTCTCATATGCTCCAACGACTCGGTCCATATCGCCCTCAACGCTAATCTAAAGACGCAAACGGCGAAGTAAAGCCGTTTTGCAGCATTGATGCAGATACACATTGATATTTACCGGCAGTTGGTTCTAATTTCGTATGCGCTCTCAGCTTGAACATGCTACCCTTATGCTTGCCGGCGTCCGTCGTAGACTGTACATTTTTATGCACTCTTCATTTTTGATGTATACGCTGAAGGAGTAACGAAGACCAATCGAGCACAAGTAGAAGAACCGCAATGCGTTCGCTAATGAGGCGGAAAGAGCAGGGCTCGATGACCAAATCCCACTGGCGGGTCACGAAGCCGGCCTCGAACAGCCAGGACGGCTCACCGGGCAAATCGAATCGACTTGTATCGCATGCATATCCCCTGGAGCAACACAGCTCACACAACCACGAAGAGCTCGGATCAGCTTCCGAGACATCGTCCACACTTTACTTGAGATCCACGGAACGAACTCAGGTAGAACGCTCTCGTGTAGCTGCAAAACAGCCGAGTTGCGACTCTGTTGTACGGAATGAACCCGCAAGAAGATCTCAACGTCTACGAGAAAAGGCTCATGACGCCCGAGCGAGTGCATCACGTCTAAGTTCAGTGATGAGCGTTGTATCGCCTGGGAAACCATTGAATGAAGTTAACGAGACGACCACGGAGAAATGTGACCCTATCTCTCCAGTTCAAGTGACAAGTATGAAACGCCGCCAAACATCAAAGTCGCGGTCTCCGTTCTTCAAATCCAACAACTCCAAGTCTCCAAAGAACAAAGAGCAAGCGCGTCGCCTACATCCAATTGATGCTCCAATTTTTGGAATTGTTCAAGAAGAGCTTCACGATGACCCGTTCAAGCTCCTTGTAGCTGTTGTATTTCTCAATAGGACCAAATGGTCTGTATCTTTGCCTGTGTTTTGGCGCCTTATTGAACGCCATCCGGACCCCGAGTCGATGGCTAATTTACCTTTAGAAGACCTGGTTAAACTGTTCCAGCCGCTCGGTCTTCAGAATCAACGGGCAAGAACCCTGCGCAGCCTTGCGATCTCGTTCCGGGACGACCCGCCACTGGTTGGTCGCCGACATCGAACGTTACATTACCCAAATCCTTCCTCAGGGCTGGACATCGGAGTCCACGAGGTCCTCGGCGACGATGATCCCAGAGACGGAGCGTGGGAGATGGCGCATCTTCGTGGAGTCGGAGCCTACGCCATCGACAGCTGGCGCATCTTCTGCCGCGACGTCTTCCGCAATGTCGCCACAGACTACAACGGCGCCGGCGCCTCGAGCCCCTCCTTCCAGCCCGAGTGGAAGCGTGTCGTCCCGTCCGACAAGGAGCTCCGCGCCTGTCTCCGCTGGATGTGGCTCAAGCACGAGGCGGTCGACTGGGACTGCCTGACGGGCGACCAGAAGGCCGCCTCGCCGGAGCTGATGGCGCGTGCGCGCCTGGGCGACTTGCCCGGCGCAGTGTGACGTTGGGCGCGGGCGCCGGCTGGCCGGCCTGCTCGTGCGTCGTTACGAACTGCCGACATCTGTCTTGACTCAAAGATGCTACGTGATCTAGGTTGTATCTGCACGCATATAGTATAGAGTGGCAGGCTTGCATATCGCCCGATTATTTGAGCGCGCGTCGAACCGCGTTTCGATTGAGATGGTCGTCAGAGACAATGGGTCTAGATAGATAGTGCCAAGAAAGTAAGAAATGCCTGGCCGCCAGCTACGCAACCCAGATGCGCACCACCTTGTCCTTGCCGCCGCTGACCAGCCGGCCGTCGTCGCCCGCCTCGCCCACGGCCGGGCTCCAGTCCAGCGCGAAGATCTCGTCCTTGCTGCCGCTCAGGTCGCTCACCAGCCGGCCCGTCGCCACCTCCCACACCTTGACCGTCGCGTCCTTGGAGCAGCTGCTGACCAGCCGCCCGTCCGCGGAGAAGGCGCACATGTACACGGGGCCGACGTGGCCGCGCAGCGTGCGCAGGAACTGGCCGGAGTGCGCGCTCCACAGCTTGACGCTGTTGTCGAAGGACGCGGACGCGATCACGCCGGCGGAGCCAGACGAGGCGGCTCCGGAGGCTGGCGGCGAGAAGACGACGTGGTTGACGGGCTTCTGGTGACCCATCATCCGCGCGACGGGGGGTTGGCAGCGACGACGAGTCCCACAGGTACATGGTGCAGTCGTCGCTGGCGGTGACGAACCTCTCAGACGACTTGCCCTCGAAGGCCGCCGCAGCCTGCCATCGCTTGAGCGCATGCTGCTGCCGCTCGGCTGGCGACATGGCATCGCCTCGCCGTTTGCCTTTGTGATCCAGATAGCCTGTCCGTAGAACCGAGTCTGTGCTCAGAGCCAGGTGATTGACCCAGTGCGCATGCTTCTCCAGGCACTTCACCAGGTTGCCTGTTTTCGAATCAAAGATCATGATTGTCTTGTCCGTGCTCGTGCTGTAGATATTCCCAGATCCGCCCCACTTGACGCTTGTCACCGATCCACGGTGCCGAGTCAGTGCAAAGTCCATCTTTTTACCAACTACATCCCACACGCGCACGCTCCCGTCTTTTGAAGAGGACGCTATCCGTGGTCGTCCCAGCGTTTGAAGATGGTACGGCTCCCATGCGAGCGAAGTGATCCATTTCGCGTGCCCTTTCAGCACGGCCAGCTCCTTGCCCAGGTCGCCTGACCATATCCGTACCGTCCCATCCATACTGCCAGTCGCAATCATCTCACCGTCAGGGGACCAAGCTACGGCGAGCACCCACCCGGTATGACCCTTGAGATCGGTCACTGGTGTCCCAGTTTCCGCATCGAGGATTTTGGTCACGCCGGATCCATCGCCCGTTGCCACTCTTGAAGACGTGGTTGGACTGAAGGACGCGGCGAGAATCGACGCTCCATGCCCTGGTATTGAAGATGAGAGCCGAGTAGCTGCACGGACCTTGAACACTGAAAGCGGAGTGTAATTTATAGGTATGACGGCTTCTTGCGAAGAGATACCGCTTGTAGAAGGGTCGCGAAGTATGGAGTGATATAGCGTATGGTTGATTTCTAGGATTTTTGCGGGTCCTTTTGCACTCGATTTGGGAAGACACTGGAAAGTGAAGCGATACGGAACATTGTTCGAAGGTGTCTCCTCATCCTAAGCATTCAGAAATGAATCTCGTTAATGATTATTGCTATAGTGACGGAAATCCTTGCCATAGCCCACGTACATACGTTTCCCTTTAGTACGTTCAGCATGTACTCCAGGTTCTTTACACCAGATTGTGAAATCGGCAGCAACACTGGGTTGCCTGTGTTTGTACCATTGGCTTGATCCACAAACTGTACGCGCACATGGCCCAGACCCTCGGGGATTTTCTGATCATCTGCACGTTCACGGACTTCATTGTCAGCTGCAATGCGCTGCTTTTTTGACGGTGGCGGTACTATAGTAGCCATGCCCAAAGTCTCTCAAATTAGCCCTTTGATTTGTTCTAATAGTAGTTCTAGAGCATGATGTTTATGATTGCCGACCAAGAAATTTTTTCTATATCGGACTTAAGCCGGTTGTAAAGAACTGAGGGGTTTCGACATTCTCACGGGCCCCTTTTGGGTCTCATCTTCCTTTTCGACATGTTGTATCGAATCTCCCTTTTTCTGATGACATGTGTATATGGTATTTAATATGGAAGATGACGAATCAATACTCTCGTCATATTGTAATGCAAATTTATTCGATGATTTTAACATGCTCAAGACGTCTTTCCGAATAACCGTGCCTTCAATTTCAGGCCAAATGCAAAACCTGAAATGTCAGGACTATACGCTGAATGCTCAGATTAAGGCAATCTCAGCTTCAGACAATGCCTACGTATCGATTCCTTAGATGCGTTCTCTTGGTCCGACTCTGCGATATCAGGTCCATTTAGTTCGAACTTTATAACATATCTCTTTGATGTTTATTAATTGGTAGCTCATGACTGAAAATCCAGCGAAGTCGTCGCAATGAATGGACTGAGTCTCCGAGCACCAAGAAATGCTACTTCCACTTCCCCAACTCGATCGAGAGCTGAATCTTCGGCAAACTCGCGAACCGCGAGACCTCGTACTGGTCAGACAATCGTAACTGGGATCGATTATCACCATATAGTTTGCGCAGTATATGAATCGAGGAGCTCTATCCTGACTGTAGGGCTTGCATTTATCAACATTGACACATGCGAGGCGATATTGTGTCAAATTTCCGATGGCCCGACCTACACCCGTACCATCCAAAAGCTTCACGCCTATTCGCCCAGCGAATTGTTGATGCCCAGTACAGCGATTAACCCTCCATCAAAGCTTTATTCCACTCTGAATGACCGACTAGATGATCTTGGCACTGTCATTGTGCCTGGAGAACGAAGGCACTGGTCTAAGGGTCGAGGGCAGGAGATCGTTCGTGAACTGACACTACGTGAGGATGTGGAGCGTATTGAGGGAGTGATTTCCAGCAACACCTCTATAGTGTGCTGTCTTGCAGCAGCCATCAAGTTTGTGCATACGAAGTACTCTCTCGACCTCTGTTTCGCCGGCCTTCGTGTAAGATATGAGCCTTCCGAAGGCTCAATGCTGCTCGACATTTCCACAGTCGTCCAATTGGAAGTTGTCCGCAACGCAAAGGACTATTGGTCCAAGGATTGCCTTTTCGGCCTTCTGAACCATACTCAGACAGCCATGGGATCTCGTCTGTTACGTCTTAATCTATTGCAGCCATTGACGAATACGAAAACGATAGTGAGCAGGCAGGAAGCTGTGGAAGATCTTATAAATGATGAGCAGCTCTTCAAATCTGCTAGACAAGGTCTGTTCTATTATCCGGAATCCCGACTATCGCATGTTCACTTATGAATTAATTGTAGCTCTCAAAGGAAGTTTTGATGTGGATAGATTGCTGCCCTCGGTTAGAGAGCTCAGTAACCCAAATCAGACCGGACAACATGCTGACGAAATGTCAGCTGGTCTACCGTACCGTCGAAGACTCGAAAGAGAATATCGAGCAGAAACTGAATAGTGTCATCATGCTCCGCCATTTCTTAGTTTCGGCTTGCGCGTTGCATGAAGCGGTCAACCCCGCGAAAAGTTCTCTGCTCCAAGAAATTGGAAATGTAAGACCGCCGATAAGTTCAACAGAGAGGTGCTAAGAATGGACAGATGTGTTCCCTTTCTGAGCTCAGCGCAATTATTGAGCAAGTGGATACCATAATCAGCAGCGATGTCCAAGTCTGTAAAACCTCGATAGAGTTGAGGTGGCAGAGAGTTTTCGCGGTCAAGGTATGAGAAACTTCCTTACGATTTTCAAAAGCTATCACAAATCCAAGGGCCTGTCTTCCAGCTCTGATTGATGCATTCATCGATTGAT